>JARJDT010006197.1:0-18408 GCA_030264655.1 Leptusa sp. GC000079
TATTACGGAAACTTTTTCATTTTATTAAACAATATAATTTGTGGGCAAGGCATTCATGGGCGCACAAACTGAATTTGGAAATGTTCATATTCTTGATCCTTCAGTTTTTCGTTCGTGTGTATGCATGGTGCGAACAAGTCAAGCACTCTTCACATGCAACGTTGAGCTATGCCTATCGTAGAATCGCGTTGGCACCATCGATGTGCCGCCTTCGCGGTATTATTATTGTAGTATTACGTTATATCCGCTGCTGGTTTACCATCACCAGCCTAGTAGAGGGTCGAATAAACAATTTTATTGCCCGAATTACACTGATCTCACCTTGCTGATTAAGTAGAAAATGCCGAAAATGCCTAAATAAATAAGCACCTTTGCAGCGAGGAAAAAGCATTTCGGAGCCACATTTAAATAATAACAGGACACAACTTTATTATCATAACAAACAAAAGCAACTCGGCCAGGCTAGTTTTATTATTATAAAATTACAGGCAGATTTTAAGCAAATTTGCTTATTCACACCAAATCTAACTATTACTTTATTTTAATGTCTACCTATCAACGCGTTGAAATTTTACATATCAAATAATTCTGTTGTGCGTGGATATTAATTATACGCCCGCAATATGCCGTAAACACTACTTTGTGTTTTTTATTGTTCGTTGATTTCGATTTGAGATTGGGTTGTGCTTTAAAATAAAGCATATAATACGTGTTTTATTAGGCCTACAAGAGAGGAAATTCGGGGTATTAATCAAAAAGTTCGCTACGACATGTTACATACTTGCTGCGATATGCTCAGTATGCTAAGTACAAGTACTACACATGCCACTCACTCACAGAAAAATTAATTATGAATATCTCTTTAAATAAAAAAATGTTACACTCATGTGTGAGTAATAAGCGCGTGCTTGGTACTTGCAAATAGCGACTAGACTGATTTTCAGCATTACCAAGTTGATTTTTTGTGCCTTCTTTAATGTTAAATCGCCCTAAACGCTTTAATAATAAAACACAAAGAGAATATTAAATGAATTCCTTTTTAACATAATTTCTTGATCAAAGTTGAAGGCGCACGATTTACAATGGGATTTTCGTCTTGTTTTCAATTAACAAAATGCGAGTCGAATGAAAAATGTATAATGTTCCATTTGAAACTCTAATTTTATTTAATACGATTGAAGAATAAATTCACGTAATGGATGCATAATGAGTTTTATCAAATCGCATTCCGTTTTCCTCTTCAACAAAAACTAAAATGCAGTCATTGTTTGACAGCAAAGAAATGAAAATGGAACAACAACAAACAAGTCCATGACAACTACACTGATAGGATCATCAAATCGTTTACAACTAAATGAAAAGCGCGCACTTTTTTAATGGTTTTTGTCATTGCAATCATTTTAAGACAGCAGTGCAAAAACGAGTGCATGAAATCATTCAACGAAATCGGATAGCAAATTCCAAATACATTCAATTTTATCTAATTGAAATTTCTCTCTCAAATGAAACTATAGCTATCATCCAGCAGAGCGAACGTATTCTGTTCTGTTTGTTGCTCTTTAATGTTATTTTCGAAACGTCGCACGATGTCAATTAGCGTTATAGAATCTCGCAATTTCATTATTATCAACCAGACTGATTGAATTGATGTACACTCTGTACGCCCTCAGGCCGAATCGTACAATTCGTAGAAAACAATGCAAAATTTCATGCACTTGTCAGTAATCAATGAAATGTGTTTTGGTACTCAAATGTTGCAACTGCATTGCAAAAAATTTGCCGTTTTTAATTGAATGTTCGTTGGCTGTTTCGTGTCAAAGGCGAAATGTTAAATTTCACTCCGTGTGTAAAATTCATGTTAGCCATGTCGTTAAATTTATTACATTGCTGAAACTAAAATATGCGTTAACGGCGTGCATACAGATTTTTTTATATTACTAGATTTCTGTGTTCGTCCATCAAACCAAACTAAAACATTGCAACCGACAATGCCAATAGAAGCCATTATAAAAATAATAACTGGACGCGCTTTAAATTTTTCAATCTAGTTTTATGTTACAAATATACATATTCTAAATGCGAGGTGGATGCGTGTATAGTGAAGCAAACAAATGTCCTATTGTTCATTAGTTTCATGTTGCGTACCTATACGTATACGGCACGTAATTAATTTTTGCATTATTAACGCTTCGCATAAACAAAAGTAAAAACGCCTATGCATATCGTAAATATTGAAATAAAAATTTAAATTTACGAGGCTAAAATATTTTATTATTTATTTGTTATAGTTAATTAAAAATTTATGGAAAAAATGCACGTATAATAAACGCATATTTTATGCGTCTGAAAATTAAGTTTATTTTTATTAAGAGTTTTTTAAAGCGAAATGAAGAATTTTACTATCTCTCTATGAGTTATTGTACACGAGATGAGTTAGAGCACTCTCAGTGCCTAGTGGCACATAAAAATTATGTCAGTTTCGTCAGAAACGTAGATAATATTCATTTATGGACACGTACAAGACTCCTTCATCCAGCCGCTCCAGAGGCTCCAGGAAAATAACTCAAAACGTCGTAATCGTAATAAGTGTTCCATCATTAAACATCCATCGTGGCTAAGAAATAAGAAAGTACTCATAGAGAAAGAATTCATACATTCTATCTAAGCTGAGCGCAAAGTTGGAGAAATATGTATTTCAATTACGTGCTGTCTTGCATTTAAGATGTTAGAATATTATAGGATAACAATCGTACATACTTCAACTTCTCCAATTCAATTTCCTATACGAATTTTTCAAACTAACCGAAAGCCAAAGCAATCTCTCCGCAGTCTCCGCGTTATTGCGATAAGAAAACAAGGACGATTGTTTTTCTTCTGATCATGACATTGTAGGAAAGTTCAATTTCTTTAATGCTCAATTGTCATTGTTTCAATTATTTGCCCATTACCTGTGTGTTTCCTATGAAATGAAAAATAAACATCTTAGGAAATCGATCGTAAGAATTTAATACGTTGACGACTTAATCACTCGCACAAATCCAGCTTCTTCGTTGCTTCTGTAACGAAACGAATTCTGATAAATCCTCCATGATGCGGCCTGCACGGCATTGTTTGGTGCTTTATGAAACGTAATACCTTTGAAGATTTTTCGCTTTCCGGTGGAGGTCCTGATGCTTCTCGTTTTCGTTCGCCATCGCATGATGATGATGCCATTACATTCTTGTAGACAGACAAACGTCAATATGCGAACGTGGCCTATAATATTCTTCGTTTTAAACATTTTCTTCAATCGCTCGGATAATTGGTTAAATGAGACGTGCGCACACCATCTGTACAACGACGGCGCTCTTTATCTCTTCATATCCCTCAAAAACATAATATCAACGTTTATCGGACACAGCGTGCACGCAAACGACCACACATTGACCGAAAAAAGAAAAGCTCTTCGGCATTCTTTTGAATTCTCTGATGCTTTCAGCAATCTTCCAATCTTAAAATGACATTTTTTAGAAAAGATCATTCAAAGCATTTTTTGTGATGAGAGTATTTTAATTTAATCATGTTTGCGTTGATGATGTTGCGCACGCATGCTTCGCTAATGACTTTTAGATATAACAATTTCATCAAGTCCAATTAGACAATTTTCATAAAAAAATAAGTCTGACGCGGCCAGATTTGAAAACTAATTATGAGCAATTACTAACTACGCTACTTTACACACATCTCTACTCTACTGTATTATTACAAACATACACAAATAATAAATGTGTTACATAATAAAATTAGTTTGTACAGTTTACAAGCGTGTAGGTATGTAGTATTTTTAATGAATAATTTGTATTGTTTAAACGATTATCGCTCTAGTATACGATTGTAGCCAAGTGTAAATATTTGTGTTTCTTTTAATGCGCGCGGCAACAAGTCGGCACAATTAAAATATAATGTACCTGATGCGCATAGTCCCAGCACATCAAGCTTATTTATTAATACAAGTATTAAGTATATCATTTTAAATTAATACGCAAACAACAAAACAATCGTTTCTCTATATTAATTATTATTCGTATGTGAAACAGTAGTTTGCATCAATTGTCTTAAGTGACTGAAGTCTGCTAACGCACGTGAGTTGTTTGATATGTGATGGTTAATGATCGAGGATGGACGGCCAACAGACTACGATATTTATTTCTAATTAAGTGTTGTTGTCTTGTTGGCCATAAAAAATTGCCTCACCTTGAACATTTTGATCGGTCGGGATTTAATTCCCACACCTGAGATAATAGATTGGGACAAATTATATGTTTTAAATGTAAATTCTTACCGAATCATTCGGTTCACCTTAAACTTTTTAATGCAGCTGATGGACAGGTGAAAATACCTAAAAGGTGGATTCACTTCAAACTTTTATCGTTTGTGAATGTCTTCCGAAATAGGTATAGGTAAAATACGGGCCAGAAACTATGTTGTTATCCTTTTTCCCTCAATATCCTGCGTTGTAGGAAACTATCAGTAGAAGTTTAATTCATGATGCACGCGCGACCGCAGCATGTGCGCTTCCAACAATTCCTAAAAAGTCGGAACGAACTATCTGCTAATTTCTGTAATTTCGCCAATTTACAACCTTCTGTCACGGTCATATTTTTGCACATGCTGTTGCTATACTGCTCATATCTTTTTTTAGCGGTATGCTGCGTGTATGTTGGAAGTGCTATTAACATGCCGATTGCATAATTGAACAGTTGCATACACGCACAGACGTGAAGAATTTCGGCAAGCATACCTGCCACCAGTCGACTACTCTCTAAACGACAATAAACACTAAAATACGAGCACAATACATCTTTTTAACTCTTTCATTACTCATTGCTACTGCCATGCAATACGAGTGAGCGATGGATTTTTTTCCCCTTTGACCTAGCAATGAATTGACGGCCGAATTCAAGAATTGAAGCTTCAAGTAAGGGCCAGGAGAACATTTCTATTTGAACTTTCTTCAGCATACATTCATAATAAGTATATGAATAAGTAAAGTATGTGTGGTGGATTTTATTGTGTTGTTTCCTGCCTGTTTGCTGGTGCTCCGGTGCTCGATTCCAGCTATTTGGTCCTCGCTGTAATTTCTATACGAATAGCCGAAGAGCCCCTCATTCGAGCATAAGAAACGTTCAGGTAAGTATAAGTAGATTAACTTCTATGCACCTTCTTGTTCTTTGCACTCGAGTGTGTTCCAGCATCGTTGCGCAATGGCAGCATACAAAAACGGCACTACTGCTGCGCTAGTAAGGTATATTAATCTATAAAAGGGCTCTTTAATTGCCTTCATTACTTTTTAAGGGACATAAATCAAACTGCCACGATTTTAAGTACGACCGCGCGATGCACTAAAAGTTACAAAATATAAACGCATAAATTAACAAAATAACTATTAAAGCACGCGAACCGAATTTAATGGATATGGATATATTTTACCTTACCTTAAGTTATTGCTACTTGCATTACGACCTAATACGCAAACGTCACGTTATGGCAAAACTTCTAGCACAAGTTCAAGCAAACAAATTGCGTGTCCTTTTTAAATAACACTAGTTTATTGTTATTATATTAGGAAGCTAATAAGTCTTTGGCTTTCATTACCTTGTGGAAAATTATTAATTCATTAAGTACATTCACTTGATAGATAGATACATCCACCGAATGCCATAAAATACGCAAGAACGTAAGCACGTTGTGATGAGTTCAGTTCCGAACATAAATTTTAACGTTAAATTTTGCAATATTAAGCAACATTAACAGCCATAATTCTCCGAATTTTCTTTCTGTGCGCTAATGTATTTTTTAACTTTTAATGAAGTTAATAATAGAGGCATTTTACGATCGCAATTTAATTGAAATGTTTACCCCGAAAATGTGCGCTAATTAGTTATTGTTGACGTAAATTATTAAATTAATAAATTTTAATTATTTTTTGTTTCGGAATTGTGGCTGTAATTAAAAACTTCCCTGAGAGTTCAATATATGAATTTTTAAAATTCATAAAACTTGAGTGCATATTTGCGACATTGTTTAAATTGGCCGTTGTGCTCGAAACGCGCAAAACATTTAAGAAAAATTATTTTCTACCACAACTACTTTTTTAAATTCCTAACATCGTATTTTTATTCTGAATCATATACAACATATACGTACTTACCTACATCTTAAGTACGAGTCGGCAGTTAACATCGCTTTATCGTAATTAAATCTAAAAAATAATAATTCCTTATCGTATGTAAATAGAAATATACAAGCGGCATGCACGCCAGTCCAAAGAAAAACTTATTGTATTAAGTTTATGAATATAGCAAAAACGGCGCATTCTATAAAAACATATCCATCACATGCGGACAAAACTTCATGTTATAAATATACTCGGTACTTTTTGATATGCAAACATGCATAATTCATTAATCTATTTAACTAAACATCAAATTATTTAATAAAAAAGCCTTTCAATTACACGCGCGGATTAAGTAACTATTCTTAGAATGGTGATGTAAATTAAATCTTTGTGTTTTTATATTTTATTATTATTTTTTATGATTATTTTGATATGAGAAACGTTGTACTAACATAGCGTTTTATTTCTATTGATGTATTCGTACGATAACTTCTTGATAAGTAGAAACTTGAATTACCAAGTGCTGCAATAAACATGCTTTCTGAAATTCTTGATAGTGTAACGGCCTTTATCTTATTCAACCCTTATAAGGGGTATGCATGGAAGGTGGCGAAGGTGGCAGGTGAAGTAAGCACGTGCCCAAAATTAGCATATCAATTAAATGGACCAGCTGTGGACAGCTTCTGTACGCATTTAATTTTTCTACAACATGGAATGTTTTTTTTAGTGAAAGCCACGGTCACAATGTTGGAGCAATAAATTGTTCTGATAACTCCAACTCCAGCCATTCTTTTTGGTATGCGTAAATGTCCAATTTAATCAACAATTAAATTCGGTTTACAAAAAAAAACTTTTCCGGCCGTTGATGGTGTGTTGGTTACGTCATAATATTTTTTGCATAAATTTGCAATAATTCACATCTGTGTACTGCTTCCTATTAATCAAAATGATTAATTGGATGGTTCGGCTAACTGTCTAAAGTCAGCAAATGATAATTCAATGATTTTTCGAGCAAGTACGCCGCTGCTCATCAACAGCTAACGTGCAATGTGCAAGTAAAAATAAACCAAACAAACATGATGGCTCTGTTAATTTTTATTAAAAAATAACGTGCGAAGAATTGAAAACTGATCCAGCTGTCCATCAGATAATTAGCTAAATAACATCTTATTTTCTTTACTTTTTGTTGCTTCATAGAAATGTGTCTAGTTTTTTTTTTCAAAAGTGTAGACAATGTTCTTGCGGAGTAGACATTGAAGGAAGAATATTAATGAAGAATGAAAATAAAAACACTTGATAGAAAATTATACACGGAATGCGAGAGCGGTTCGTGCGGTAAATTAATAAAACAATAGAACCGATATTGCCGATTCAAATTGGTATTGAAGTGCTCACGAGCAGACGCGCGTCTTGATACTTTGCTTGATAGACTTTATGAATCTATAATGTGTAATTCTATCTATCGTTATACGAGCTAACCAGTCTACATTTATTATTATTCAAGTCTCAATCACGTCGGCATAATGCATGAAAAGATACACAAACGATGTGCGTTATGAACGGTTAAAGTTTAAATAAAATCGAAAACCGAAGCGGTCGTAAACTTTGGTTAAACCGCAAACGCACACCAAATCACCGAATGGGCAGCATTAAATTTCCAATGACTTCACATTTCCATACATCCTCTCCGTGTCAACCCACTATTCATCGACTATTAATATGTTAACATTTTTTATGCCAACGTGTAAAATGTAATAATAACATTCCAAATTTTTATCACCAAAAATAAATTTGTTTTTGTGGTCATGAGCTGTTGCAATTGCATATTGAACATAATTGCAAATTCCTCACATATCTATTTTCAATGCCATTTTTTTCGAAGTAAAAGATTCAAATTTTACTTGATATAGTAATAAAATTTATTGCTCATATCTTATCATAGTTTACGCACAATATAATTCCTTGTGTTAATTACAGATGGATTATGCGCAGACAACTAAATTTTTATGGCTCACAGCTTCTGTTTGCACATTGTAATGTATTGATATGATAAACGGTGGAAATTAGTAGTCTAGTCATAAAAGCCTCTTAAAATACGGAAAAATATGTTTTTTAGTCTTTTTCAGGTGAAACAATAGAAATCTTGGTCTTGGAAAGAAACTGAAATTAGAAATCAGGCAATCTAAGGACCTAAACCAACCCCTAATGCTCCAATAGTAATAAACATCAGTATAATGTCCATGCTGTCAATAAACGAAAGGTGAGATCGTTGAGGCGTATTTGTAGTTGCTGTTCTTGATATCCTTTTAGTGTATTTTTTGTCACTATTAAACTACACACTCCTCTCAGAGCTTTTATTTTAGTTATTTTTTATGGCCTGTTATAATACTTAAAAACTACACGTGTTAATTGAGCTACTTTATCGAAGGGCGGCACAGCAAATGCCATCAACTTACGCACCAGTCACTTCGACGACTACCTTGAAACCTTGGACGATGAGTGCGCCCTTATGGTCATTAAAAGCTCATTAAATGTAGTGGTGGTGTCTAACCACACCACACCGGACTCTTACCTTGCACACAATGATCGTCTGTCTGGCGATGCAATTAATAGTTTTTTGTTGTTAGCGCGCTTGCAATATTATAAAGTAATGCCGAAGGAAATTCACTCTATGAAAAGCCGAAGAGCGGCGGATTCGGTTTGATTAGAGTTTCTAATGAAGTTAATTTCTCGATTTCAACAACGAAGTATGAAGTGTGTTTTGCTTTTCGCCAAGTCACATACTTATATTAACTACGTTATTTTCAGAAGCAGCATTAATGCAATTAGAGGCTGCAAAACCGACGTCTAGATTTTTGTATTATAAAGAAAAAAACTCGTTTTTAATTAACAATTTTACAAGCTAAACTAAGTAATTATATAGGATAATAGTTAATGAATTTTATTTAAACGACTAATTAGTTAATTTCAAACATTTTTCTTGCTGAAGTTGACACTATTCGAGCACGTAATGAAATCCTTGTTTCATTTTGCAATATAAATCAGAAAAGAGAGAAAAATTATGAGTAAAAATTTCCCGGCTAGTGGTAGTGAAGTCGCATCGATGGTATGCCTTTGAAGTGGAAAATGTTTTCCTATTAAAAATTTTAATTAAAAATTGCTACCGAGCTTTGGTGCTTTTGGCGGCAGTAATACGAGTAATTTTTTATAGTCCTATCTCTAGTAAGTATACATATACATATTCGGGATATAGAATACGCGTCCGAGTCGAGTTGTTCGCCATAAAAAAGCGAGTCGCGATTTAGAAAGCTCTCAAGTTGGCAGCAAGGACGTTGACGCGTCGAGGACGAGCCGAAACGGAAAAATATCCGGAGGGGTGTGAATTTAATCAAAAAAGTTCTTGGCCTTTTGCGCGCCGCGCTTTTGATCACAACGCCAATCGACATTTTTTACTATTTCAATAAATCCTCTTTATCTTATTGTGCTCGACTTTAGTCTTTTCACATCGATGCCGTCTGTTGTCGCCCATTCAATTCGCAGACAGGCGAAATACGCTCCAGGGACAATTGCGCGACTTTTTTTTAACTAACTTTTAGAACATCTCTTTCGAAACGAAAAGTTTAGTAATAAACATGTACAACATGAATAATTAATTGTTTTTAATCATCGTAAAAAAGTCGAAAAAATCTACGCGGCCATGTCAGTTCGCTTAAAATATAGTATTTACTCTTTTTTTACGATTTCACACGTGGTGATTTAACAGCCTATTAATGTAATGCTTCGTTTTATTTCGTTTGACTTTTCCACCAGAATCCGCTACTACATTGTATCGGTTTAAGGCGGCGCTGTTTGCCCGTCATGGGCGCATTATCAAATTGATAATAAGGTCGTCGTGAAGCGTTTTATAATTCGCTTATTTTCTGCAAGGTTTCCCGATGGCCTTCAGACAAATTAACTGACTGACTGACTTGCTGTCGTCGTGCAAGTTCAGTTTGAAGTCGAACAGGATGTGGGTCGAATTGCACATACACAGGAAGCTCAGGTGCCTTTGCCAATTTACATATAACAAATAAACTGGAGGCGCTTTTTGTTCTTTTTACAACGCAAATACTGTTATCGAAATCGAAATTGAATTGATACACATTTTACTTCAATATTCTATATTTAGATTTTGCGTATCTTGCAAATTGACAAAGAAAAGCAATAATGTAAACAACGGTATATTTGATAACGTTTGTATACAATGACAAATTAATTTTGCAACATGAAAACAAATCAGCAAACAAGGACATTTAATTTTAATGATTCATAAAAGCAAAATTTTTATTTTTATGCTGTTGGATTGACACACTAAACAAGACAAGGAAATTTTTGCGCGAAAATAATTGCTTACTAATTAAATTAACTTCGTATAACAATCAAGAAGCGTGCTTAATGATTTATTAATTATCAAACATTTTAACTTTTTGATTGTTTTCGAAGAATAAAATTGCTTCACGTGCATGAGTCACAACATTAAAGAGAGCAATGATATACAAAATAGATAGTTGGAATCGCGAGTTATTTTACTTTTAATTGCTGCTTTTTCATACTAAATAAATAACACAAAGCATAAATATCAACAGAGCGCACGTGTTTCTTGGTAAAAATTAGTCATCGTCCTATCCAATTCCACACACTGTGCAATTACATTCTAAAGGACACTAACCGCTACGAATGCTACGATGTCATTGGTTTTGTGCATCAAATGCGCACAAACAAACGTGTTTAATATTTAAGATATATTGATAAAACTTATCGCGACGGGAATTAGTCATCCAATTGCCTTTTGTGCATCGAACGCACCGTGGCGCATAGTGCAGCAAATACAAAAGAAGTTAATGATATTCATTTGCGCACACCGCATGCACGTTTAATAAATTCAGCATATTTATAGCAGAATTGAAAAACTAAAGCTTTATATTTATCAAATTGAATACATAATGAGTGCGCCTTTTATGCGCTGCATCCTTTTTATTGAATTTCTAAAGAATAGAAGCGATAGCTGTAGATATAGGACGAGAAACTATAGCTGCACGCAGCAGGCATGATGTATGTGTGCCTTGTACACTGTGAATTAATTTCGAAATTAATTTAAATGAAACACTGACCGGAAGAGTTGAGAAGAAACTAACACTGTGACTATACACAAAAAGTCGTGTTAACACTCTTTACTTTGCGGTGGTTTTAACTACTTACACTTTGTACATTTAGTTGGGTACTAGTTGAGCATAATTATTATTTCAAGTCATTGAGAGTCAATGGGTGTATTATTTTAAACCAATTTATGAGCGTGACTGCGGGATTTTCACTTGTAACTTCTCCGCGCTGCCTCCGTGCAACAAGCACGAAATTTTTGAATTTTAAATTGTTTCAAGCACCTGAATTAGGTAAATTAAATTATTAATACAGTGCTAGTACCGGTACCGAAAATCCAGAAATAAATTAAATTCAAAGTGTAACCGCATTATAGTGTTTTTCAATCTTTTGGTTGATGTGAATCAATAATATTTTCGTGGAAGGCGTTGCAGAATGTCTCGACCTGTGACCGTCACAGTCTGCAGACATAATTGCGCTTGCTATACTTTTCAATTACATGTATTACCCATTTTCCAGAAATGTAATTACAAGATTGTGTGGCTTTCATATCGCAAAACTAAATGATAGTAACGCTCGGTATTGCATAATTTCTAAAATTAAACTACTTATAATAATGAAAAACAATACGAAAACGTTATCTTCCCATTTGGAAATGAATGAAATTGAATTAAAATGTTGATTATTTAAGATTTTCATATTTTTACATGGAAGTTATTGCCGATCCTTTTGCATATCCACTTAGAAATGTCCATATAGTTGTATTATGGTCGTAAGTTATGGTAATGCTGCTGGACTCCGCATATATTCTAATTACAAAGCAGTAAAAAGAACAAATGTATTGCGAGCACGCCGTGTGTATTAATTAAAATTGAAAGTAGCCAAAGAGAACATGCTAAGCTGTATGATGATGATGGGTGCATAAAGTATGTAAAATGTACTCATAAATGTTTTAAAGTAATAGAATATTATGCCAGTAGTAGCAATGTAATTTCAAGTGAAATTAATAATAAAATTTAAATTGAGGGTTTCATTTTAACTTTGATGCAAGTATATGGTGCAAGCGACTGTGAGAAGAAATGACGATCACAACAGTGCAGCATAAAACAACAAACAACCGCGAATGCACTAATAGAGTAGAAAGTTCATTAAATCTACTCTCAAGAGTTTCGCACGTTTGTGCTTATATTTGTTATTTTGTTCCGGTAGTCAAAATTGCGCACTGTGGTTTTACTCCGAAAAACCCAAATTGCGAGCGCACTAATTAAGGGTGTATTCTTCATTTCTTCAAATACGTATACAGGAAAGCATAATTAAAGTCCGCCGAGACATGCGAAAAGCAGAAGCGATCGTAGGTTGTGATTAATCCAATTTTTATTGTGTTTTAAGTGCAATTTAACGAGACTTTCTTGCATAAAATTGCACGTCCAAAAAAAGGCAGAAGACGTCCGACCGACTTCTTGAATGAGCAACAACAGTGTGTGCCAGTGCCAGACGACAATGGCCGATAATGAAGGAAATAGCAGACCATGAAATAAATACGTTTGCAACTTGCATTTAATGTAATACTTAGTACACCCTCGTCTTTTTATTTATTATTATTTTTCGGAGATCCGTTATGCAGTGCAGAGTGTATTGTTTGTTTTTTATTATATTCTTCGTCATGATGCACTCGCGAGCGAGCGAGTCGTTTGTTCAGGCAAAGCTCCGTCTGTTTATTCGCTTTGCTGCTGAAACACTTCCAACTCCGCCGCCGTTTTGCATGTGTATTGTTTCAGCGCGCATACGAAGACACAAGAAAAGCGCATAAATGCGAAACAGCGAAACACGAAAACTCGCTCTCGCCAAATCCATTTCCTACACTTATTATTGCGCCCAGGCCGGATAATATCATGCATACAATTGCAATATTTGCATTTAAGAAAATTAACAAGCACTCGCCTCGCGCGCTGCAGCTCTACACAATTGCATATTCATTCTTGGCGGAGCAGACACAGAGTCGTTACATTAGTAAATATCTGCAAATCAACTACGCTGCTGCAACTTTCAACCCTCTCATCTCATCTCATCGGGCGAAAGGATTCGCGAGCGTCATCATACATTAACCACTTCTGTATTTCATAATTATCGCAATATATCATTGGTGCCTGTTGTTTTACATAAAATATTTCCAACGTCGTACACTTTACTTCACTACATCATTCCTCATCTTGTTCATCTTGAAAATTTGCATCCGTTGAAAATCTCTGACTTCAAACAACAATACGCTGCTGATTGGCGTTTATGTAAAACATGATTTCAGTTTAGGAATTGAAATTCTAGAAAATCTACACGAGATTCTGAGATAACTGCGCGTGACAGTCGGCTTTGCCTGCCTTCATCTCTGAGTGCGATCAATTTCTGTTATTCTTATGCGGACATGACAATCAGTCGTCGTATAAAGAGAACATTCATCAATGCCTTGTCACGAATTATACTCTCGCCTTGATGGTCCGCGTTCGGTTTGTGCGATTGTTAGGCCTGTGTTTCCTAAATCTTGTAGCCGTCATTGTCGCGGTATGCGAATATGGTGAAGTCATAGTCATCCCTTCAACTTGATCCCATCCCAACCCAAGGAAGATGTCCTACGACATGTAGGGCTAATATGATTGTGTCCATATATCCGCATAGTTCGAAGCGACTACACGCACGCTGAGTGCATAAACAGGCAATTTTTTCGATCGCACATGAATACTAAAAAGCGTACAAAAGGTGATAGGAAAATCAGCAGACGTTTCGCATATCAAATACCTTTTAAGCATCGATCGCAGGATTTGATGCGCAATAACAGGATATTTCGTTGCTCTGCTTTCCATCTCAAAAAGCAAGTTCCAGCTACAGCGGATCACGTCGAACGTGACTCTTCTTAAATACATTAGAAAACTCCATCATCGACCAATTCGAATAGATATTACATCATTATAAAAGGCACAAAGCCACATTTTCTCTCAACGTCAAAATACGTGCATACACAGAGAAAATGGGCAAGCCCGAGAGAGAATAGAATACCTTTTTAAAGTTATACAAAATCGATTATGTAAGCGTCAGCCAACAAGGCTACTTGGAACGTGGTGCGCTATCATAAAAGGCTAAATGAGGAAGAAGATAATGCCCGGATTCCGTTGAGCTGATTGATAAGGCTTAGGACCGAGCGAACCGACGGCGCGATGGAATATTTACGGGTCGCAGCTTAAAAAAAACAGAAAGCAGAGGGACTGACTGACTGTACTTACGATATGGCATCGCATGGAGGCCACTGCCACAGCATGAGCGCAAAACGGTTTAAGATTTCCCGAATTTGCAAACATCAAAAAACAATTTTCCAACGTGATTACCCGCCACTGTATCGAGCCATCAACGACTCCCTATAGTGATATGCCGCCTGCCATTCCGATTTTTTCCATCTGACTTTAGATATATAAATTGTGTGCACAGCCGAAAAATGCGCTAACGGCGGCTTCGCGCGCGCATTTCTTCCGTTCGTTCCATCGTCGCATATCTATATTAATGTGTATTTTTTGTTTTGGTGAATTTTTTATACAGCCGCGCGCTGGAAAACATGCGAACGTGAACGTATATGACAAGACCGAATGAACGTGAAGATAATTTCATGCATAATGAACAAGGCATTTCGACTTAAGAAAATTTTTTCGTATAGTCGTGCAATAAGTGCCTGCATATTTGTTGAGCTTTTTTCTCTTCACTTACGAAAGTGAGTATTTAAAGGTACAGCCGAGCAAGATTAGGGCCAAATGTCGTTCTGGATAACTCATATAAACGTAATGCATGGTGTGAGGTGTTTTTTCTTCATCTCCACCGAGTTCGAAGTTCTTGAGTTCCAAAAAATTATTAATGCTTTCACGCTTCGTGTGCGTTTACAAATGATGTACTTTAACGTAGGGCACGCGTAACTAAATTGACATGCATTTTAACGCATCATTTGTATTTGTTATATTCAGCTTTATATGTATTATACTGCAGAGAAACATGGCGCAGTATTTTTCCAAATCGATTCTAAATTTAGATAAAGTCATATCGGTCGTTCATCAACACGTTTGGTTTCACAATTGCAAATACAAATTAATTTTCATTGTGCGCGTATTTACATCATCATATCACAAAAGGATTGTTAACCCTTTCCATTGACAGTAACAACAATAATTCAAGCCAACGAGGAGTTTATTTCAGATGACAAACTTTGATAATACAACAAATCTGTTGTATTAAATGCAGATTTTATGCGAATGGAAAGTGCTGTGGTGACAAAACCGCTTTTTTCCGTTTTATTGCCACGAGTCCATTGTGTTTTGTCCATCAGTTTTAGTACATTGCGAAGTAATAAAGATTTAAACAATTAGATGATTTATGCATGCAGATAAATATAACGGAATCGTATTGTGGAGGATGCACTGCAAAGCGTACTTAAGAGCATTTTAAATAAATACATACGAAAAACAGTGTATAAACCATAAAATGTTCGTATAAAAAAATCACTTTTATAATTTCACCGGCCACATCAGTGGCCACGATGTGCTGACGCGTCGCGAACAAAAGATGTAAAGTGTAAATTTGGTTACAACAACAATGGTGTTGAAAGTGTCGGTTTTCCATCATTCTATCATGCCATCGCATCGCACAACTAAATGCATGTATGCGTGCATGTCTGTACGAACAAATAGTGTGTTACCGTAATGTATTTTATTTAAAATGTGACACGCGGAAGTATAGAGATCATGCGTTGATAAAATGCAATTTAAACATATTCAAATTGTATTATTTATAATACCAAATTTTATTCTTTCTATAGCATGTTTAATAGTATTAGGAATACGAAAAGCTAATAGCATAAAGGTGCGATTCTTATCACAATACCTTTTTTATATGCATCAATCTATTTCAAATTCAAATAACACCTAAAGTAGCAAATTGTAAGTGCTACTTTTGTGCGTAGGTAAAATATTTCAATGAATGCACCTAATATTCTATTCACAATATGTTAGCTCAGATTTTCAACAGTATTTATACAGTTTGTTTCACGAAGCAATACAATTTTCCTTTTGTTGATCGTCGTACAAAAAGTTTAAGTATGTGGATGAGCATAGTGTAAGTCCTTAAAGTATGTTGTCGCTCGGATGAGATGAAATTAGCTCATCCAGCACCTTAAAAACCACACGACGAAAAACGCATAAACTACGAAACGCTCACATTTTCGGTCACGGACAGTGGCCTTCGTTAATGTGTTGTTCCCGAAGAGAGGTTTATTATAATTAAATGTAATCTACGCATAACATCAACATTGTTAAATTGTTCCCAGTTTCTTGTGTTCCATACCTTAATACCTGCCACTGCTGCCACTAAACATATTTGAATTCGAATCTAATAAAAGCCATGTTAGGTTTTGTTTTATTGCTATACGCATATATGCCGTACACCCAATGTGTAAAATAATAGTTTTTACCACTTACTCTACTCTTTTTATAATATTAAAAAACAAGCTATACAACGAGAGCGGACACACTATGCCATGTTCCATTCGAATACGTGAATGTTAATAGCTCGGAAAAATATTTAAATAATGAGACAGTTCGTATTATTTATAACGACTGATGCTACCTGATAAGCCGTCTATTATTCCTCTAGTTTTATAATATTGTTACTGATTATAATGATATAACGCCGCTGTTAGTTGGATTGATTTATTAAATGGTCCTATATTTATACCACCTTAAAATATTTCACCTGAGTGATTCGACCACACATGCATAAATAAAACAAATTATTGTTTTCTTCTCTATGTTTGTCCCAAAGTTAAACAGTATCATGTTTAATTTATAATTTAGCATGCGAGTGTTGTTACATTTATTGTTATTGATTCGTAAGTAGTTAACAAATGAGAAAATTGAAAAGCTGCTTTTGTCACGCATTGCGACTTTGTTATCCTGTCACGAGTGTGACATGGAATGACGGATCACACACATGCATGCATCGTTAAAAACCATTTTTATTTTTTGATCTCGTATAAAATAACAAACAAACTGAACTTGTCAAAGTCTAAACATAATACCACTCTTTTTAGAAGAAAGAAAAGTTATATTTAAAACCACTAGATTTCAAATACAAATCAAAAACTAAAAGCCGAAGAATGATTCCTCTAATAGTTGAGCGTCTCAACTTTGACAACGTGTTAACATGCATTTTTCGGCATTCTTGGCGTTTTCGTGAACTCTTTGGGGAAAACTATCAGCTCATTATATGTATGTATGGTAGCACCGCATGTTTATGTAATGTATGTGTTTTAAGTAAGAGTAAACGATCATTAAAATAGAAGACGCACAGGCCTTCAACAAGCTACAAAGCATACAAAGAAACAAATCGCCAAATTTAGATATTAGGAGACATAAAGAGAAAAAAATTTAAAATAAATTTTCGCACTAAACGTTCTTCAACTTGATTTACGTATTTGCGCAATTAATTTGTTTTATTCAGCATGCATCGTGCATTTAGCCTTGAACGCATTAGAATTATGTGGACATAAACAGCGCATAAATTCGAAGTGGCCACGAATTTAATGTATTAATATGGGTACCAGCTGTCCTAATCTGCGCCTTGCACATTTGCACTAATTGTAAACTGCGTACACGCTTATAGCAACTAGTGAGCATACAGCATAACAAAAACATACGTTTTAAACTACACCCGGCACTTATTTGATGATCCAAGCGCGACATGTTCAGCAAGGAAGTGCAATGCTGAAGGACGTCGTCGCAGTTAGTACTTGTCATCATTAGCACTTTACATTCGTCTATTTATATTTTTTACTCGACGTCAAAGCGTGCATATAAACTATTAACCATCCATACCTATTGTATGTAATTCGGTTAAAATGTTATAGGCGATTGAATTAAATGAATGAATGTGCATGCATGTTATTATATCCATGTGGGTACCTCCATGTCATCTCTTAAGACATGAGGAAATAACGTGTCGTCCATGTTGGGTTGGGAATTTGCTAATGAAAGAATGCGTTGAATGTCGAAACTTGAGGAATCGTTCCAATCTACTAAACTGTAAAACAA
>JARJDT010006208.1:0-11526 GCA_030264655.1 Leptusa sp. GC000079
CGCGAAGCGCCGAACCCTCCATTCGTGAGGCGCGAAGCGCCGAACTCCCAGAGGGCAAGACACGTAACTTTTCGAAAAGTTGCGGGTCGGCCCGACTCATTTTTCGGTGGTTTTTCACGAGTATCTTTAAAACCTTAATAGTTAGGGCTAAAGTGTCTTCAGGGAACTTAATAGACAATTAAATTTTGCGTCATTTTTGTATTTGAGACTTTTCTATATCTCCCATAGTTTTCTAGATATTGCAATTTTTGTCATTTTTTCGGTGGTTTCTCGCGAATATTTGGACAGCCCTATTAGTTAGGGCAAAAGTGTCTTCAGGGAACTTAAAGGCAATTAAATTATGCGTGTTTTTTGTATTTAAGACTTTTCTGAATCTCCCATAGTTTGCTAGTTATGACGATTTTTGTCTTTCGTTCGGTGGTTTTTCGCGAATATTTGGACAGCCCTATTAGTTAGGGTAAAAGTGTCTGCAGGGAATTTTGTGTATTTAAGACTTTTCTGTATCTCCCATAGAAGCGTCATGTCGCTTTCCTGGGATTTCTCAATAATTAGTTAGGATCGCATTGGTGAGTATGAACTGACCGTAAACGCGTAAAACGAACACACCTAATAACAACATTATGGCAACGTCGCTTTCGAGTGCTTTCGAGCAAGTCGCGCTCGGCTTTGCATCGTTTTCATAACATTTGTTTAACAAGAACGATTTAAATAATTTAAACAAAGTGCATAAATAATTCTTATAAGGATGCATCCTCCGGGTCCTGATAAGAACCAACTCGTTGCAGTACTCCAAGTACTTAAGAAGTACAATCTAAAAGTAAGTTTTAACCTCAAAAAGTATTGTTTACAAACAAGTTTTATGTTTTCGAGTATACTATACTTGATTTATTTACGTTAACTTGCGTTTAGGGAACGGAAGAGCTTTTGAAAAAGGAAGCAAACATCGATTTAACCCTCGACGGACAAGAATCCGATGTGAGCAGTGTTCTCACAGGCTACAAAAGCGATGGTGACCCGGAAAAATATGAAGACTCCTACGTTGAACTCAAACGATTTGTTGAAAGCTCCCTGGACATATACAAGCATGAACTAGGCATGATTCTGTACCCAATCCTAGTCCACATGTACCTAGAATTGGTCTACAATGGCCATTCAATGAAAGCCATTCAATTCATGCAGAAATTTGGCCCTGAACAAGACTTCTACTACCAAGAGGACCTCAGGAACTTGGCGCTTGTGACGAAAAAAGAGCACATGAACGGCAACGAGCTCACAGACACGTTTAAATCCAATCAGTTTATCATCCGAATGTCGCGCGATACATTATCGCTGTTGAAGCGCCATCTACACGACAAGAAGGCGTCCGTTTTGATGAATATAGTCCAAGAACATTTATACTTCGACATGTATGAAGGCGTCGCCCGGAACAAGACTCAAATCGACGCGACTTCCGGTGCTATGATCGGCGAAGCGACGCGCCAAGATAACAAAACTAAGGTTTATTATGGTATACCGAAAGCGCCCGATATTCAGTCACTAGCGGCGGCACCCGTCGAAGACGAGGAAGATAATGACGGGGAGCCGGATAAACCCAAGAAGAAAAAGGCTAAGAAAGATCCGTTGTTTTCCAAGAAGACAAAATCCGATCCGAATGCACCACCACAGGACAGAATTCCCATTCCAGACCTCAAAGATAACGATAAGGTGGAAAAGGTTAAAGCCCTGCGCGAAGCGTCCAAACGCGTTAACTTGAACCCGGAAACGCCGCCGTCTATTTGTTGTTACACTTTACTCAACGCCAATCAAACGTAATTTTTGGTTTTACGACCTTTTCCGGTTTTTAATGTGTTGTTTTTAGGGTCAGTTGTGCAGATATCACGGAAGATTCGAGCATGCTGGCGGTGGGTTTCAGCGACGCGTTGGTCAAAGTGTGGACGCTCGTCCCGCAGCGGTTGCGCGCCTTGAAAACCGCGTCCCAACTCGGCGAGATCAACATCGAAGCGGAGGATGTACTAGTGCGCATGATGGACGAGCGCTCGGGCGAGACGTCCCGCTCGTTGTTCGGCCACAGTGGCAGCGTCTACTCGGTGTCGTTTTCCCCGGACCGCACGCTTCTCTTGAGTTGCTCTGAAGACGCCACGGTCCGTCTGTGGAGTCTCCAGATATGGACTTGTCTGGTTGTCTACAAAGGACACATGTTCCCCATTTGGGACGTCAAGTTCTCTCCGCACGGATATTATTTCGCGACTGCTTCCCTGGACAGAACGGCGCGATTGTGGGCCACTGACCATTACCAACCGCTGCGCGTCTTCGCCGGGCACTTTTCCGACGTGGACGTCATTCAGTTCCATCCGAATTCGAACTATATAGCGACTGGGTCGAGTGATCGACGCGTCTGTCTTTGGGATGTCACAAACGGCAACCATGTACGACTTATGACTGGGCATAAGTCACCAATTCATGCGTTGGCGTTCAGTATTTGCGGCCGGTATCTGACTTCAGCTGGCGCTGATTGCAATATTCTGATTTGGGACCTCGCGCATGGCCACCTAGTCGCCGAGTTGAACGGACATTGTAAACCCATTCATTCACTGACGTTTAGCCGGTGTGGCAATGTCTTGGCGTCGGGGTCCTTGGATTGCAATGTCAAGATGTGGGACTTTAACAAGTTGGCTGATGATAGCAGCTCTGAGGATGTCAATATCTCGCATAACCCGGAAGTTAAAAGCGGGGACAATTACTTGTTGTGGTCCTACGCGACTAAGAACAGTCCGTTGTTGCATTTGCATTTTACGCGCCGGAACTTGTTGCTTGCTATTGGTATGTTTGATGGGGTTATGCCCATTAATTAATTAATAATTTCAATTTGTACCGTAAGATATGTTTTGTATTATAAAATTCGTAAGGCTAGTTTTTGATAAAATTTTAAAATAAGATAAAATATGGCAAGACTTTGCAAACATAACCAGTTTCCTATACATACTTTACATTAGTGGCGTTCGTTTAATCAGTTTGCTTAGCTAATCTCAATTAATTTTGAATAGTGTTGATTTTGGTTGCGATTTTGTAGTTTTTTACAGAAAAAAAGATATCTGTAAGGGATAAGGTCCATTGCTAAACTGTTTTTGCCGAGTTAAAATAAAAATCTACTGCAATTGAGACCAAAATTCAAAATTACCTGAGATTAGCTAAGCAAATTGAATAAACAGACGCCACTATTATGCATTCATTTTATGAGCCAATAATCGATTTTTTATAGTTGAATAATCGACTAAAAAATATATTAATCGATTAATATAAAAAAAATGTTGATTATTGACAGTCCTAATTCACATAACAATTAATGCTTTTTCAATTTAATTGATACTTATTAGAATTATTTTTAGACTCTCACTAATTGATTGAAATCATTCATTTGTAAAAACGATTTGTTTGTTTAATTTGAGCATTCGTTGTTTGTTTTGTTTTTGTTGATTATTAGTCTTATAGATATATTATAACGCTGGATGGTTTTGACTTGACTGCACCATCTGGCGTGCTTCCTCCGGAAGTCTTTCAGGTTCCGATAGAATATCGGTTTTCGTGCACAAATATCGCAGCGAATTCAACACAACTGAAACATACAAATATTAATTTATAAATTAAATGGGAAAATGCGACAGAAAAAAAGTTACTTGGTCGGAGATCAACCAATGTGCAATGTTGTTCCACCCACGACATTGTAGACCTGTACAAGTCGTCCATGCTTGTTGTGGAGACCACATTGTTGAAGGATGTTAACAATGGCCGGAAGAGTAAACTGAACTGCTCCATATTAAGGAATTTACACATATGAAATTTTAATTTGAAGAAATTCCCAAAATATGAAATTAATTAAAATCGGTTTTAAAATTTGTTTTTGTTGTAAAAGGATACAATCCAGAATTTCCAGTCTTCTATCGTCCGTGTACGTACATATTCATCAAACATTTCTTGTAGTTTATTGTCCCGTCGGCGTGAAACAGGAGCGCCTGTTGCGGGCAACAACGATTGACAGTTGCTAATCGAAGTATTTAAACTTTCAATTTGCTGCCTCAAGCTGTCCATTTCCTCCTTAAGCGTGTTGCGTTCGCACCGCAATTGTTTGATATACTCGGCGCCCTTTTGCAACATGGCAGCCTTGCTAAGTTTCGCATTGGGGTTCTGATTCAAATGCGGGATTAGTGAATGGATCATATCAAACCCGTTCTTGATATTGTAGCGGCGTTTTTGTTCCGCGTGGATATGTCCGGCGCGCCGCTGGTCCCGATTGGATTCGCGTGTTGGACTACCCAGAGATTCCTGGGATGGCGTGGGCGAGTTCAAACTCTCTGCCATTACCGGACTGTTCGTGTTCGTATTCAACATAATCTGTGACATGTGAAACAGTTGTTGGAATTTAATAAAATGAGTTATTTGCAGGTTATTGGCGAGTTACCGGTTCAATGGTCACTGCAGGTCGGATCGGAGCCATGTTAACAACAGGTGTTAGAATGAGCGTTGTTGGTGTTGGAAGTATTGGGATTGGAACATTTTCTTCCTTGACGCGCAGGAAAGATTTGCGGTCGAGGGGCAAAGGCATTATCACTCTTCGGTTTGACGTCGTACTTGCATCGTTATCTTAACACAAAAAACAAATTAAATTTTATAAGTTAACGAATTTAACAGGGCTTGCTGAAACTGCCTGGTAACTATTTTTAATCGAAAATAACTTGCCGTTTATAAATATATTTTGAAATATAAATATTTAAATAGATTTTATCAAATTAAAATATATTTGTCAAATAAAAAAGATATTTATAACTATTTTTAAAAGTACATCCATTTCAAAACTACTTTTAAACGAAATAGCAAAGATGTATTTTTTAAATAAAAATATAGTTTCAAGTGAAATAAAAAAACTTTAAATTATTTAGAAATATAACTATTTTGAAAAAAATATCTATTTGAACCAAAATTATTGTAAAAACAGTTTAAACTATTTAAATAATTATATTATTTTTGGCAAGCCCTGTATTTAATATGTTATAGAGGGTTATACATATAATCCATTTTTTTTAAGAATGCAGTAGTTAGCGCCACCGTCGCCAATGTAATTCAAATGCAAATATTCACATCAAGTTGGCGAAATTACTGCATTCTTAAAAAAATAGAGATTATGTATGTGAACTTACTAGTTGTTTTAAGTAATTGAGTTAACAAGGCACTATTACTGGAAGTAATTAATGATGGATCACTAATCGCCGAGAGCAGCGGCGGTTTTTTGACAACTTCGCGCGTGTTTGACCGAGAGCGCGGCCGACCACGTGAATTGCGCGGCTTCACAATTTTATCTTCTTTCTTTAATCAAAACATAGAAAAAGTTAGAAACACTTCACTAAAAAAAACCACACAATAAAAACAGTTACTTTGATATTGCTCGACTCAAGCGCTGTAACAGCTCCAGCGAGTGCTCCAGGTGTGAACACTCCAGACATTTGTTGTTGTTGTTGCTGCTGCTGCGGAGGTTGTTGTGATGTGAACTTTATATTAGGCACACTGGGTGGCGTAAACTTATAACTCTGAATAATGCTTAAATCTTGGGCATCCTGAATTTGTGCGTTATTGATGTTGCTTGCATTTAAGTCCGCCATGGGCATAAACATTGGCCTGGGGAACTGTTTGAATGGGACTAGATCCATTTTAGGCGCCGGTTTTGATGAGATCATTGGACTGAACATGTTTCTGAGGTTGGCGCACGGGTTGCTATTGTCGTTGTAGGCGGCCAGGTGTTGTTTGAGGGCAAGCTGCGGGATTGGTGGCGGCGCCGGAGGCGGCTGCATGGGATACTGTTCTATTGGGAGGTTTACAGGCGGATGTACCTACAATTTAGAAACATAAACAACAAAAACAGTTATTTTCGACACAAGTGCTTAAAGTAATACTTTGCACATGAGTATCGGTCACTATTTTTCCTACAAATGCCTTAAAAGACATTTATTGCTAAAAATCTATAATCTATAATTTTCCCAACCTAGAAGCAATGAGCAATAAAAGTAGCACCACCTATCTGGAACTTTCTAAATCTTGCAGACACGTAAACATAACCAGAAAAGTCGCGATTTACGCATTACTTGCCATGTGTGATGACTGTCTTTTAAGGCATTTGTCGGGACACTTTTCAGTTTTTGTGACTTACTGGTATAGAACTTGCTGCATTCATATTAGTGTAATCAGTATACCACATGTTATCATTCTTGTAGATATCAGCATGTTGTTGCTCTTCAGGTACAGGTGCAAGTCGTCCAGAAATAAAATCTACCAACGGAAAAAATATTTTTTTAATAAATAAAACGTGAAATTTTCTAGGTTTACCGTGAAGTGGTTCAAATGTGTCCATATAATCATCTAAATTAGGCTGTAAAGGTCCCAAACTGGGTTGGATAAAATCAGCCAAGCCTGCTTTAGCTGCACAAAATCGAAAGCAACATCAAAACCAACAATAAACCAAACTTGGTTAATAAGCAACTTTTTTTTATAGAATAAAAACTTAAACCTGGAAATTTACCTATCTCTCGAGTATCTGGAAACGGAAACGGTTGATTTGTAATAGTTGAAAACAACGTGTCACTCATCAATCCCATGTAGTCTTCGTCAACCAGCATATTTTCGTCCAACGGTTGCGAGTTCCATGAGAATAACTCAAGTTCCAACTACAACATTTGAATTCTCTGTAAAATTACTTGTTAATTGTTGAAGCATTTGAACTGACTGTATCATTGGCATCTCTATTATGCCCCATAACTTGGTTTCTGTAAAACATGCGCCATTTTTTGTACTCTGCCGTGACGGCAGCCAGTTTCCGCTTCCAGTACTTGCCTTCTAGGACAACAGCTTCGGGTTTGTTGTGCGTGTCCACGTCCAGTGGCGACGCGAATTGGCAAATTGGCGTATTTTGTTTCTTTATAACTGGAAAACCCACATACATTTATATTGTTTATGGTTGTTTTAAGCGTGTTTTCTTACATTGCATGTGCCAACATCTCCAGATAACGTTGTTCAGTCGGATTTTGTCCTTCCATCTTAAGCGTATTCCCCGAAAACGGTTCCATTTCGGTGAAGTCAACTTCTGCCTGTAGGCTAAAGACATGCATTGGAATAACTTGGCCAAACTGGTATCGATGCCAATTTGGGGACAAACGATGAGTTTCCGACACAAGTTCGCCTGTTCCAGCTCTTGTCTATTGCTAGTTTGAATAATTGGCACGATTTCGAACTCGTTTTTGATCTCAGCGACTTCGGGCACTGGCACCGCGAGATTGTCCTCATCGTCTTGTTCTTCAGCCTCAAAATGTGAGACCATGAAATGGCCTGAATGTATAGCTTCTTTTTCTGGCTTGTCTGAGTCCATTGCAGCCATGCTGATTGCATTCACGTTGTACATTGTGCTTGCTCTGTTCATCTTTCTTTATCAGTTATGAAGAATTGTTTCGTATTGTAAGCACTATTAATATGCGTTTGTGTTTAGTTTAGCACTGAGAATGTAACTTTGCTTATGTTTATATGCTGTTTATGGCTATAGCAGCAGAGATCAAGGATTAATTGACAAGGGTCAAGATGAAACAATTTTCGTTTTCGTTACATTTACATACTTTAAATCATTAGTTATTACGATTACATCGAGTGTAAAAGTTTATGCTTTTGCTTTATCTTTACTTGAAACGTAGATGTAGTGGAGAAACATTTCCATTTTAAAGTAAACTTTTAACTTTAAACAAACACTTCACTAATTAGCTGTGTTACTGCAATTATTAGTAAGTTATTTAATCTTGTTTCGTTGTCTAGTTGTTTTGTTTTGTCTGTGATAGCTGCCTGCCTTGTTTCTGTTCCGTAAACTGTTTACTCCTATGCTATCCTATCCCAAAGGCAAAGTAGCAAAGTCGACGACGAGAAAGTTGCTCAAGCTTACTCAGTCGCAACCGTTTATCAGCGGGCGACCGCGACAATAACGCAATTCATTAAAATGTTAACGATGCTGCTTATGTAATTCATTTCTCGATTTTCACTAATCTGCGTGAAATCTCGAAACTTGTGGACGATTTTTACGCAACGAGCGCACCATGACGTTTTGTCAACAACACACAATCGAATCAACATGCTTTCGATTCGATACGTCATCAAATCTTGATCAATTCAAACTGGATATTTTACAAATCGCAGCAAATAAGAAATGTGAAACGAAAACATTTCTGAAGATGTAAAAGGAAGAGATTTAAAGGTGCGTTCGATTAAAGTGCACAAGTAGCTTTATGGAATTTTATTTTCCCTCATCCATTATGCTATAGGTGGCACCACTTGACAAAATATTTCAAATCACTGAAATCACACTGAAAGGCGTGTTTCAAAAAGGGAGTGATTGCGGCGCCATGATAGATTAAGAAAACACAAATATGTAGAATTCTGCATTCAAAATTGGCGCTGCAGTCATTTCCTTTTTGAAACACGTTTTTCATCGCATTGACGTGGTCTTTACGATCGAGTCCGAGTGCGAAATAGGATTTTACAAAACACGAGTTGTAAAGAGGCAATTACACACGAAGCGAAAAAGATTGCCGCGAAGCGGCTAGTGCGACATTTCGCGAGTGTTTAATGCCTTTATAACTCAGGTTATGTACGATACTTTTCCTACGACCATTTTAAAATGTGATATAATTGAAATTTTATTTTCAAGAAGTTTTGTCGCTTTACGTCGTTTAGGTTATGTTTTTCTTTACAAACTCGCTTGTCGCAAGACGCCCTCATACGGTTGCCATGGCGAAATCAACAAACCAGTGCGGTAATAGCTGGTTGTCATGGCAACGATCAAAATCAACAAACTCGTGTGTAATATCGCTTTTACGGCACAGTTTCTAGTGAGTTATGTATGTGTTACTAGATGGGAGTAGGAAAAGATTGTTGTATATTTGGAAACGCACCCCAGAAACGTGTGAAAATATTACAGAAAACTGAGTACAATTCGTTAGTACAGATAATATTTTAGTACCAAAATATTCCAATAGATGACTCTAGGTTGATTAGTTTGAAAACATTTGAAATTTTTTGTTGAGAAATCGTAAAATGCCGAAAATTTCGAAAATGTATTTCGAAGATGTTTGTATCTTGTTTTACGAATGGTAATTATTTTGCTAGAATTTTGTTGTTATTGCAAATCTGGATGAGCATATTATATCCTGTCGAGAAAGTTTATGCCCAGCGGTCAAGCGCTGAGCTTTATTAAAATAGTGGTAATTTAATTAAGAACCGAGATGATGGGTTGTTATGGATGAACATGGACCGCTGGCTGCTGGGGGTGTCGGACGCTCCTCGTTATAAACAACATTAATGCCACCGGTCGCGTCCGTCGCCCTCGAAAATCCATCGGGCGTTTTTCCCAAAGGGATACAAGTCCGTTTCCATCATCTGCCCCACACACATTTATACGTGTCACGAATTATAAACAATTTGGGATTTCGATTCGCTCACAACTGAATACCAATTGCTTATCATTTCTCTATACTCACATAAGTATATCACATTTTATTTATTAATTAAATTACTCTTGGACTTATAAACGTCGTTTGGAATAAATATGAATATTGAACAATAGGCCATTCGTTAGTCTGTTTGATTTGAGTTGTGAGTATTGTATGTGCGTGTTTGATGATCCTCGTCTGCAATAAATTCTTTCTATTTGACCGTCTGGTTCAGTTTTCTGTTTGGCAATTTCCTCGATTTCCATTTCCTGGGAATGGGAAGGGCGGCAGCGCAGCATCAGGTCATGCTGGAGCGAGTATAGGATGACAACGTTTTTTTTATAGCATAGTTTCATAGGACGAAGCGCGCACAAAAAGGAAAACAGCATCGAACATATCCTGATTTACATTTTGCGGACATTAATCAGCGTGCGCGCCTACTCATAAAAATGATGGAAACAATTTTGCCCAGTAGCAAACATTTTAAATGTTATGTAGATTTTATTGCGAACGAGCGCGACTTGTGTTTTCCAGGACATCGCCTTCAATCTTCAACTTTTTCAAAACTTGTTCAATTGCAGCAATCTGGCTCAAATTTTATATCTCTTTCAAGGATCAATAAGGATAACATTATTGTGTTTTTGTTTAAACTAATTTCTTAAAACGTGGTAAGTGTGTTTGGCGTATTCGCAATATCCTTGCGCAAACAGTAACGATTTTTGGCACGACTGAGAGCGCTCTCGGCGGCAGGACGAAGAAGCGCTCAGTGTGGCTTCGACGTCGGGCGTCGATCCCGGGGCAGTAGGTACACGCGCGTCGAGTCGTGATCGCGACCGAGGTGCACGTTGTGATATCCGCGCCCCCATATCCTTGCTTGGCCATCAGTGCCGTCGGAGCGCGAGGACACACCGTTTACGAATTATCTCATCGATCACGCACGATCAGCCGGCGCGTGACTGCAAATCATCGAAGAATGAGTCAAGTTTCGCCGACGAAAACTTACACCCACTTCCTGTGCGCTGTTGCAGTGCGTTATTTTTCGATTTAATTAACCGCCGATTGAATAGCGCGCGTGGGACAGGAAGCAGGACGAGCGTAATTGCCTGGCTTATTAATTTAATTACAAGACCAACTAGTGTTAAGTGAACAACTGGTGCTAATAAAACGTAGGTGTAATTTTCGGAAAAATTAAGGATTACTTGTAGAGGTGTCCAGTGTGCGTTTAGTGTGTGATCTTGATCTCCACAGGGTGAGATCCTGTTGACGTTGCAAGTTTTACGACGCGGTCATTGGCGCTATTTGAATAGATTACATGTGTTTGTTTATGTGCGTACGTGCATCGCCGACGGATTCACACTAGCTTATCTTATTGC
This sequence comes from Leptusa sp. GC000079, assembly GCA_030264655.1. Lineage (NCBI taxonomy): Eukaryota > Metazoa > Arthropoda > Insecta > Coleoptera > Staphylinidae > Leptusa > Leptusa sp. GC000079. Next base: position 10,883 of record JARJDT010006208.1, read on the forward strand.
AAGAAACCGGAAGGAGCACATCGGAATGCAGGTAACGCAAACACCTTCATACATTATTTAGACTGCGAGAAGAACGCAACTTGCGTCAATTATTGCGATTGTCCTAGTTATCCAGACATTTTATGCCAAGCAACCGTATTAAGGAAATCTCTTAACGCCAACGTCTTTTAGTTATATCAGGCCCCTTTTCCATAGATTATCCCAAGAGACGCTCCTCGGAATCGTCGGGAAAATAGTTGGGTTCACACGCCTGCAACATTCAAAGCATTGCTGTGCCTTCTTCGTCCTTTCTGCTTCATATCTAAGTCTAAGTAGTTGGACTGTATCTTAAGTTAACTAGGGGTTTATTGAGAAAATAGAAATCAGATTTTATCACATTGGCGGTCTACAAATGCTCGAACAGAATCATCCCCCCATCAACAAATTGCAGAATTTATTGCTGCTTTGCATTTATCCTTTCTCCATCTTAAAGTGTGCATGTGGCATTGTCCTTTGGCTTTTCACTTGATGGCACATTAAGGATGCGTTTGTTTTTTTACCTTTATCGAAAAATATGATGACGCGATTTTCAGTGTGTGTCGTCGGCTATATGAAAACTTTTGATTGGGGATTTGCCCCGACGCGCGTTTTATTACCACAATAAA
>JARJDT010006209.1:0-17203 GCA_030264655.1 Leptusa sp. GC000079
CAGTTGATAACCGCCGACGCAACAAATCAGTGGAATCAACTTTATTGAACGCGCAACGTCTTAAGGAATACAGAGCGAAATTGATCCTGTTCCCTAAGGGCAACAAGAAGTTGCGTCCACTTGAAGCTGACGAAGAAAAGCGCAAGATGGCGTCACAATTGATGTCGGAAGTGTTACCTATTCGTCAACCAGCAAGCAGGACCAAGGCACGTGTGCCCACTGAGGAAGAGAAGAAATTCAGTCCGTTCGCGGCGATCAGGAAGGCACACGCTGATGCTCGTTTGGTAGGAATTCGCGCCAAGCGCGTCAAGGATGCAACTGAAAATCCTGATGACGTCACGAAAGCCGCCAAGGAGAAGAAAGCAAAGAAGTAACTTGTTTGTATAATTTATAACAATTGAAAACGTTCAATATATTTAAAGATTATTGAAACCAAGTTGAATTTAGTGTTTTTTTATTGATTTTTGTTGCGTTACACAATATTTCAAATAATCACACATATACAAATATAACAACGTTATTATAATTATCAGCGGGTCTTCTATAAATTGCAAAACGTCAATACAAGAGCGCTTTAAATATTGCACAATAATTGATGATTGAATGCGTGGTGTGGATGGAATGTGATTTCTAATGGCAAGGCAGGGCCGTAGTCAGGGGGTAGTTTTCACTTTTTTTAGGTTAGTTCGTAAATTTACATAAAACTTTTAATTTAATCATTTGGTGGATTGGTAATTTCAAATGTAAGCTTTCATGAGACCAAGATCACCTGTGCCATTTTGAGCTAGAAAAATCTTGTTTCAGACTTAAATGTCAAAATTCCCTAGTTTTGAAATCTGAATTAAACTCTTGTCTGGCGTTCTCATTAAGACCGGGACTAGATTTCTTGAATATAAAGATTCTGGTGAAACCCTAGAAATGATCTAAAAACACCCCAAAAAACTTATGCCTGGCTACGGCCCTGTGGTAGAACGAAATATTACATATTTTCATCTTCATATTTACAACGCAGAACGCGAACGCAATTTCTAGCGTTTAGTAGCGTTAGTAGTGTCATTATTACATTTATGAGTTTGATTTAATTTAATGATTAGTACTCTACGAATACTGCTTTTTGTTGGAAGCCGGCCTGGAATAAAGTTTATGGCAATCAATCACTGCCAATTTTTCCAGCAGCAGTTTTTATTTGGCACGTTGAAACGAGCGCTGACAGCGACAGCATCTAATGTTCGTTCTTGCTGTGCGGTGGATTTTTTCATTGAATCAGCGGCGAGCTCTGGCTGTCACCAAAGTCCAGCGTGTAATACATGTCAGTGGTGTCCAACGATGGCAGGCTGCGACTGGGCGTTGCCATCAGCGATTTGTCTTTGCCGCTGAACCATTCGCTGTAACAAAGTTTCCGCAAGTTGCGCGTTCATTGGGTGTCAATTATTCATATTTCTTTCGCGCCTTGCGTTGCTTTTTTTTCCGATTGCATTCCAATTACGTGACGTGTTCGATAACGAGTAAACGAGTTTGAAGTTTTGCGTGCGTGCAATCGACAATTTCACAATCGTACGCCCGGCCCGTCGTACTCGACAAACGTCCGCAATCGATGACATGAAATCATGAAAAATAAAGCTTTGCTTCGTTTGCAGACTTTATTATTCCGTATTCGACACTCGAAACGTGAGCGCTCCGAACGCAATTAACTGCCGCGCGTCAAGAAAGTAGGTTTTGTCTTCTCAGACTTCTCGGAAGAAATGTTCAATGCATTCCTATTCGTTAATGTCAAAGGGCGCGATCCCTTTTCAAACTACACTTAAAACCCAAAAAGTTTTCCTCGCACCTAACATCGATGAATTGCGTCTATTTTTCTTAGGTAAACTTCGGACTATATGATTTCAGTCTATGATTTTCTTAGAATTTCATCATTCCGGAAAAGATCGAAAAAACCCCAATTTTTAACTTTTCTGTATTTCGTATTTTAACACCTCATGATTTTCGTTATGACTTACATGGATCGTGAATCTCACATTGGACATATTTGAGGACATACAGAATAGTCATGGGTTTTTTTAGTGGCGGGCGACATTATCGAAAATCATAAAGAAAATCACTATACAAACGAAATTCTTGATGATTTTCTTTATGATCGATTTCTTATGTCAAAATCATAGTGTGAACGACTAAAAATAATCTTATGATAATATCAACGAAAATCATAGAGTCTGAAGTCTACGTAGGAGTGAAATACGCGCGAGAAATGTCCTTGAAGTGTTAAGGATAAAGGATAGGGAAAAATTAAAATGCAACTTTTTACTAGATAAAACATAGACTCGGACAAGGAGACACTGTAAATCGCGCAGTGAGTCTGCTCGTGACGTTAACAAAGACTTGAGAACGTCGCGCGTTGCTATTGCTGCTAATTACACATTTCGGATTCAAGCACTCTTGCCACTTATCCCTCACTCTCATTGCTCACTGTTCACACTTTCTCGCTTAGTCCTCACCCTTACCTACCTATTGCCGACGTTGACGCCGGCGACATTATCGTGACTTCTTCTCGCCTGCTGACTCTGCCTGCAACTTTTCCAAAACGGCACCGACGACGTGAAGCGCTTGTACGTTTTGTTGACGCGGCAATGGCACGCGGTCAGCTATATCAAACCGCAGTGCAACAAACAAAACGCTACATCAGCACTGTGCACATTCAAAATGTCAACGCTAATATCTACTAAATGCAAGCCTAGTAGGAAATTAGTGTAATGAATTCAATTAAAATTGCCATTGGGCAAATTGCAATCGATAGTTTATTAATAGCCAAGTACTCACGATCGCTGCGACAATGAGAAGCGTGCAGACTGCACCGCCCACCGCAATGTAGGTGCTTTGCATGTTTTCCAGGTGCGTAGAATGCGTCCACCTCCCCATCGGTAACTGCGGCACCAGTTTCCGTCCAGTCGCATCAGATGCAGTATCAATTTCGGAAATTTTCTCCACAACGAATTCATCTTCGCAGGTTTTACCCGTGAAGCCGGCCCTGCACGCGCAATAAAACGATTCGGCGCTACTCCAACACGTGCCACCATTGGCACACGGATTCGTACTGCATGCCTGTAATCGATTAGTTAACGAATTGCAATGAAATTTAAAAAAATAGGTGCACTTGACACCGCGCACCGCCCCAACCCAGAGCAATAAATTCATTTAATTCTTATCGCTAACGCTGGAGCGTAAATTGGGAGTCGGGCAACTTACAGCTTTCGAAGGTACTAGACAGTCGGGACCGGCGAATCCCTTGGGACATTCGCAAGAGTAGTTGTTGCCGTGATCTTGGCAGTAGCGCGGTTCGAAACACGGATTCGGCTCGCATAGATCCACCTATAAACAAAATAGCCGGCGTTGTTAGCGTAGCGACCCGGCACTAATGCGCCATTTATCCTTCCACTGCCACCCCTACCCCAATGCTCGATTCCTTGCAATGTTTGTTTAGGTTAGGATATTCAGATATCGCCCGCGCCGCTTGCGGCTTGCGATATTGTTGACGCGTTCCGTGCCGAATTTATGCGTCAGCATGCGTCTGATTTGGCAGAATTGAAAGGGTCTTACCTTGATGTGACAGCGTTTACCAGTGAAGCCCCTGCCGCAACTGCAGCTGTAGCCGCCGACGTGGTCGTTGCAGGTGCCGCCGTTGATGCACGGCGACGATTCGCACTCGTTGTACTCGTACTCGCAGCGTAAGCCCGTATATCCTGTAGGATAATTGTGCAATACGCTATTAAAATCGCATGTTTTATTCATAGACGCACGATGTCGACATCATTATTCAGATGTTTAGCATTCCCCGCGCGCCCTTTTTGGCGACTTGTCGAGTATATCGCCGGGCAATAAATAAAAATAGGCTTTTGATAAGAGCAGTGCGTAAATTATTTCGGCGAAGAAGCGGGAATCTTGCCTCGCCGCTTACGGCTGAGTAGGCTAATAGAGACCATCTATTTCAGCTTGAGACTCCCCTTTCTTTGCATCGCATCCAACGCAGATTGAATTGGATTGGATCGGCATTGGGATTGCCGACGCCAAAAGCAAAGCGGTTTTTGCCCGTTCTCGAACGCCGCGCCAGATAATCTAAATTGCAACGATTTTCTTTAATGAAATCTTCCAACGATCCACTGCCTTGCCGCCTTGCCTGCTCCCAGCAACTCTCACTTACTCTACTAACTCTATATATATCTACTAACAAACAAAAACGCGATCGAATTCGGCCAGAAGCAATATGATTTTCCGACCCTCAACGCTGCGCAAGAAGAGTGAACGTATTCATGCCAAAACCAACCGCCCATCAGCCCACATTCTATACTCAATTGAGTTTCACCCGATTTGCAATGCTGGTCGCGTTAATTTCTTTTTCTGAGTGAATAACAATGTTATAAGTCGATTAATTAACGCCGGCAAGTTCGACTGTTTGTTTTAGCACCAGAGCGCGCGCAATGTTTTAATAAAATCTTCAAATCTTGTGTTTGCACACGAGATTGTCTCATAAGTTGAATGTTAAACAGTGCGCGCGTTTAACTTTCGAAACTTTCACAGGGGGATCATAGCACAGCACGGAGCAGCGCGCGCGGGGATGAAATATTGTTTTCGGGGATACGGGGATAGTGTGAGCACTCACCCGGCTGACAAAAGCATTTGTAGCCTTCCTCCTGGTCAACGCAAATGCCGTGCACACACGGCGACGATTCGCACTCGTTGAGATTGTGCTGGCAATGCACGCCGGCGAATCCTTTGGGACAATCGCACTTGAACTGCGTCACGTTGCCGCCGCCAGCCGCCGTGCAGTTGGCGCCGTTCTGGCACGGCATCGACGTGCACGGATCCGTTTCTTCTTCGCACGTCTTCCCCGTATAGCCTGCAATATTTCATGTCCATGTGTAATTTGATGATGCGTAAAAGTTGCGTGCGTTAATTTAACAAGGATCCTCTGGCAATGGCGGCGCCTAATTGTTCACCAGAACACGTACTGTGCGGGATAATTAGGCCGTTCGTAAACTTTCGCACTCAGACCTCTCCCAAACGTAAACTTAGCTATTACATCACAAATAAAACAAAACAGGCAACTTTCACCGCACGGACAACCCGCTAATATATTGTTAAACATTGCAACAATTTCAAACATTTTCGCGTTGGTGTCAAAGGTGAAGGTGCACCGATTTCTGATCCTGCAGATGATATCATGTAAGGACACAAGGAGGAGATTAAATTCAGCGGGGTCTTGCTGAAAATTTGTTAACGAAGAACGAAATTAGCATGCGATGCAACGCGATCGCATGGCGTCGCATACATTAGACGCGCTCACACTATTCAAGAAGGATTCAAGAGCTTATCCTTGCTTATATTACTTACCTACGTACACAAGCCGCAAGCTCATTATTTGCTTATTTGGAATTTTAAATTTTCTTCATGCAAGAGTTGCAAATTGCATCTTTGCACATGCATTAGTTTGCGTTTTGCGGTGGGTGTTTTTATTACGTGTACTGCTCATGCGCAGTAGGGGAAAATCGCTCACCATCAAGAGTTAACCGACCGAGCGAAAAGACAATTTTCGTGTTTCCATCTTCGTACTTTCGTGTTTTGTATAATGAAATTTCATCTCAACCGTCATCTTTTAAATAAAACGTATTTTCATTAAGGTGCAGCGAATAAAGAATTAAATGATTAATCAAAGCGTTACAGTGGCGTGCCGTAAAATGTGATACTTGTGAAATGAAAAGGGTAAAGTACACACATAAATCTGCCATGTTGAACACGCGAGCGTGCGCTCAATTTGTTGTTATTTATTTATCCTTATGTAAATTCGATGCGACAATGCGTTTATCGCTCGCGTCCTCTCCTGCCACGTTACAACAGCATCAAGCACGCAAGCGAGCAAAAGAAGAGTAGCACAAGCAAAGAACAAGCAGCATTAGGGTGACAGCGGACAGGTTAATTTATGCGGAAACGATGTGTTGTCGGCGTGTTCTTGTTGTAAAAACAGACAAATGATAAACGCGCGCTCGAATGTTTCGATATAAATAACATATTTTTCCCGTTTGGCAGCGAGTGCGTCGGTTGTAAAGAGTAAACATAGAAAAACAAAACGGATAATGCGTTTTCTATGAGCCTGTGCCCCGGTGCGCAGTCACTCGTTCGAATAATGACCTACCAGCGACGCATTTATCGACACGACATCGATAAACCAAGCAAACAAAATGCGTTAAAGCTAAAAGCATTTCACAACAAAAACAAATCTTTGCTTAGTTTTTATTTGTGTTTTGGTGCGTTTTGCACTAAGTCAATTTTTATGCGCTGTGGTTATTTGTGGTTACTTGTAGTTGAGTAGTTGACAATTCACTAATTAAGGCGTGAACGAACACATACCGAATACACGAACGCGAACTAATTGTGTATTGATTGAAACGATTAATTAGTAAAAGGGACAGTGTGAGTTGTGTGAGTGCACATCTACATCATCTATAGTGTAGCAATGTCCATTCGACAGTTCGACAGATTTGAATCGAATTCGCTATATTTGCCCGGCGCCTTCACGCAAACAATTCAAGTCCGAAGCCCAAACGGCTACCATTCAATACATTCCGGCGTCAGTTTATAATAGCCCCAAACAATTTATAGCTTTCGTGCATAAATAATGAGTTATCGGTAATAATTGCAGTTGTAAAACTTTTTGTTTGTTCAATTAATTAAGTTGCTCGACGCTGATCAACTCCCAGTGAGCGCGTTTACACCCTCCAAAACATGAAAATCGATATAATTCGAAACAAATGCGGGTGCAAAAATGTGAGCATTGTATATTTTTACCGCTCGCTTTCATTCACTTAATTGGAATCCTTTCATGTGAAAATTCATATGTGCCACATTTCTATATGCTACTCGTCGGTCCCTAGGGACAAATTAATTTGAAAATATTTGTGCAACCTACGGACATTTAATTAATTTAATTCGCGAACCAAAATTTATCGTGTAAACCAATTTATGTAAAACATACGTCACGTCACGTCGGAGTTTAAAATCTCATTAGCAGATTAGAAATTTCGCAATGTCTGTCTGTTAGTTGTTGCCTTATACGCGTATATATTGTAAAGTTTTGCTTGTTGCCGCAAATGTCGGTTGTTATAATAATAATGAATACAGCATTATTAGAAGAGGATACGTGACTTGTAGGCACTTACCGTACGGGCACAGGCACTGAAACGTCGATCCCTCGTGTCCTTGCGTTATGTCGACGCAGATCCCATTATTTCTGCAAGGACTCGGATAGCACGCGTCGTGCTCCTCGCAGTGCGGCCCGACAAAGCCGGGACAACACTGGCACTCGTATCCTTCCTGCGTGGATAAACAATAAACACAAAACTATAACTATCCAACCTTTGCGAAAAGGCAAAGCAAAACAAAGACAAAGAACTATTGACTTATCAATCAATACAAACTGGTTGCGTATCTTGAATTAACCTAAAAATGTTGCGCCATAACTGAGATATATATAATCTGGGTGCAGATATTTTACGACCTTTGTGTCAACACATCACTGATTTATTTAACTACTAAGCGACCAGAATCACAATCGCGGAAGCCAAATCACGTTTCATTTTTTGTGGTTATGGTGTTTGACACGGCGGCCATTTTGTCGTCTTTAATGCATGACTTCATCGGCGATAATTAATGAACGGGTTTGCCCGGTTTGCAGCAACTCCGCTAATGGTGACATTATTAAATTACGCGCAACTATCTGACTTACCATAGAGACATTCGAATAGCAGAGTCCCTTTCCGGAGCAATCTTCGTTCTCACCGCAGTTGTCCGACTTGACGATCACTTTGAGACGCACACACTGCCGGCCCCATAGTTCCGAGACGACTGCGTAAAGTACATTAGCCGAAATTAATAATTTACCAACCCAACCTCACCTAACTTGAGGAAGACATTACTTTTTATCGGCGCAAATATTTTAGCAGCAAACGCAGGAAAGGGGACTAAGCTTACAAGGTAACCGTATTTATCCTAGTTTATTGCGCCAAACACACCCGAAACGTGCAAATCGCATGCAAAAGGTTTGCACGCTCCGCAACCTGAGCAGGGGCTTAGCGTTGGAGCCGCGATCCTCTTAGGGAACCCTCGAGGGTTAAGAAATTGATTTGTGTAATAGCCGAACGACGTACCTATAAGCAGATTGATGCCTTCCGTCAGATCCTTATCGTATAAAGTGACCACCTTTCGAGCGTCCACTTTCAGCGGCGTGATGTCTAAGAGCACGCCTTCGGTCACGTCGCAATTGTCGTGACCCGTGCGGGTGACTTGGTAGACCGCTGTCGGGGGCTCCTGCATTGACGTTCTGCAATGTCGCCCAGAATGAATGCGACTCCCTTTACTATTGAGCTCTTACCTTTGTGTATCCCGGTCACGCGACTGCTGGTGTTGGTGCGGGTCGGCGTGCGTCCGGTTGTTAATTGTTTCCCGCCGGACGAGATGCGAATCGTCGATTCGCACCAGCAGGACGTCGCCGCTTTGAATTTCGATGGCGCCCTCCCAGGACAATATCGGCGGTATGCAGTCGCCCGTGGGCGGGCCGCTTGTTGATGAACTAGTCGGGCATTCCTCGGGGATCTGTCCGGAGGTGTTTTGTCTATTAGTTTGGTTTGGCTTCGGATATATTTCATATTAACTATTCGCAAACATGCGCCGGACTTAATTAGGTCCGGAATGTAACAATGGTAAATGTTGGCTAACTATATTGCGGGGCCGGAATGCAGTGTTTAGCCAGCATTTATAATTGAAAGACAGCGGGAAGCACAAAAATAGCGCATAAAAAGTTGAAGTGGAAATTTAAAAAGTGCACATCAACTTTTGCTTCCTCGTGCTCGTTGCTCGCTGGCGGGCAAACTTTTAATGGTTGCGCGCTGTTCGCGTTATTCGTTATCATGGACTCATGGCACATGGCATTAGGAACTTATTCGGACTGAAATGCGCCTTGGGCTTGGAATTGAAAATATGTACAAGCTGGTTAATTGTTGGCATTTTCTCGGCCGGTGCGTTATTAATACCGACCGCATAACGGAGCATGGACGTAGATTTGGCGATTCGCAAGCTTGTGGCGCAATTTATGCGAGTTTCATCGTTAGTTATGCGAGCGCTTCGTCATTTTCGGCGAGCGCCGAATGAAAAATCACTAAAGTCGGCATGTTGGCCAAGCGGGCATTTCGTTGCCGTTCATCATGATGATGATCGTGCCTCGCGCTATATGTAACAATTTGTATAAAAGTGTGCGGCGTGTAATATATTTGAAAAGTTTTCGGATTTATCTGTATACGCATGAAGCACATCTGCGAAGACGAAATTTCGCCCGCCCGCCCGGAAGCGGCAGTTACAAGTGAACGAAAACGAAGGCGAAGGCGGCAAAGCGAACGTGAGCTTCCCGCAACTCATTGTCATTGCAGTGAATATGGATGCTGTCGTGCTATGAATTATTACACTTACCAATTCGACTTATACACGCGCAAAGCGCCTCGCAGGCAATATAACGAACAAATGAAGTCAGGAAGAAACTCGCGTCTCGCGCTGCTCGGGGTTTGGGGAGGAAAACATAGAACCATATAGAACGCAGTGGCATAGCAGCAATTAAACGCTTCTTGTGTCGTCTAACATAACATAACCTAGAAGTGTGCGTGTGCGACGTGATGTATGTATTGTTATAGAAATGACTTCTTACATAATTATCGCACGCGAGGGTGTGAAAAGGGAAAGTCGAAAGTGTATGCAAATTTAAACCTGAAGGAAATAACATATAACAAGGCGGGCGCGCGTCATTATTCTCGCAGATGTTACCGCCACCTTTTCGCTTTCGTTTTGTTCCAAATCCAAATTGTTAATTGCGTCGAGCATCAGCGAAAGCTTCAAGCTCGTGAGCTTATATACCTTACATTTATAATTAACTTTTCTGCGATTTCATTGCGTTTTGCGCAATTTAAATTGTGACTTCCGTTTGATGCTATACCGTTCCTCAACTTCAAATGGAAATAATCTAATTCAGAATAAAAGCTTCTATTGTGACAACACAAATCCAGGTTGAATCCGATAGATTTGTTTATTTGAATCCGTTGTATCCTTGCTCCAGCTTGCATCTATGTTAGCTATTCGAGTGTATGGAAGGATAAGCAAGGAGTCAGACATCGTGGCACCCATACTAGCAGTCTATCTGAGTAGATCAGTTTTTGCGCAACTTTTCTGCCAACGACGACAAACTTTAAACTCGATTCTTTGCCAACTGCCAACAAACTCGCATATTCGCGCTAGTCGTATATAAAAAAGTTCTATCGATTCGCTGCCACCGGCTGCCTGCCTGGCGAATCTGGAATTATAACTATACCGACGGCGCGTTCTAGTTTCGTACATGCTTCAAGAATTTTCAAACCGCAACGTGCGCAACGGTATTTTGCCTTCATTGCTGGCGCCTTGTGCTTGGGGGCAGGCTGGCTGGAGCCATCGGTTAATAAATAAACGATTTATATGACGGAAATGCCCGCCGGAAGCAATAAAATCTACTTATCTAGGGAAATGTGTCATGAATGTCGTTATCGTCCGTGGCGTTAAACCTGAACGAAAGGCGAATATAAAACGCCAACATCGCGCTTAATGGAAACTTGCACAACAAAATTTAGTTTTCATTTATTTAAATTACAAGAGTTGAGATAATCCAACCGGATAGAGATACAAGCAGATGAACTAAATCGTCTGCATCTAAACCCATCGATTTCTTACGGACCATTAGCCGCCGCCGCCACTTTGCCTGCTTCGCAGTCCAAGCTCTATTTTATAACCATTATCCTAAACCAAACTTTTGCTTGTTGTTGTTTTGCATCGCAGGAGCCAATTTCCAATCGATAAATCATAATTTGTTATTGAACTTGAACTGTGCCAAACATATCCTTCTTCTTTTATCCCGTATTTTGAAGTTAGGTTAGCTATTTGTAAATGGCACAAAAACAAAACTTGTTTACTTGTTACGTTCCGTAGCGGCGGTATAATCGTGTGATTTAACTAAATTATACACCTTCAAGTCGGAGCGATTACTCCTGGGGATTTTCCTAAATACACACGCGCTCAATCCACCCGAGCAAGGAGTCGACAGTGTTCACTGTGGTTCAGCGTTGAAAACGGAAAAAGGAGGCAAAATCGACAAAACCGAATCTCATCAAGTCGACGGCAGCTCACTGTGAAGCTTTTATTTTCCTGCGACTCTTATATGCGGGCGAATGGGAGAAAGCCTTCACATTGTCAACCCTTTCTGTTTTTCTTTGCAGTGCGGACATGTCGCTCCAGTCAGTCCACTTTCCAGTGGCAGTGGTCACCCGTAGAGACGAAGGGTCTCTCGAGATAAGTGCCGATTGTGTCCGTCGGCGATATGCGAACGAAAACGTCCGCCAATTCCAGCAATCCAATACCCATTTCCTCTCTCTCGGAGCGAATCGATTGCCCGATTGACAAAGCAAACATAATTTTTCACCGAAATAAAAGATAAGATTGACGTGAAATGCGACTTAATCGACGAAAACACAAACAACATTCAGTCGCTGCGCGCTTTACTTTTCGCAGATAAAGTAATCGCATGTCGCAACGCTAAATGATGTCTTTCGATTCGCGTTGTGAAATGTATGACAGAATCGAACGCGAGCGTCGCGGCGACCTGTCGTGAAGCAATTTTATGATCGATAGATGCTGCATCTGTGCATATTCCGCCTTTTCAATGCCTTGTCGTTATAAAATCCAATCGTGGCGGCGCCGGTGAAACGAAACCAACACATATGCAAATGTCAACTGGAATGGCATACCCGCCACGAACGTGAGTGCAGGTACGCCATGTTTGTGCGGTGCACAGAACGTTTCAACGTGATGCGTGAATAAAACATTTTCTGTTTCAACGCCACTATGGCATTGCAGGGTATCGCAATAAATGCTTTAAAGCATTGACTTGACACGAATTGTGTGGGTGTTTCTCGGATGCACGTGAATAGAACCGATGCTGGCTAGTAACGATCGTTTTTATTATGCAAACGTAAGTCATTTATATAGGTTTTAATATCATCGACAGATGCAAATAAACGACACTATACAGCATTATAACCATGTGCCAAGCACAAACAAGGCAATGCCGCACACAGCGTAGAAAGTTGGTTCTGTAGCTATTGTTGATGGTTGTATAGGTTATGTAGGATTACAAAAGTTCCAATCGAAATTTAACAAAAAGTAAAAAAAGGGGCAGAGATTCGGTGCGCGGTACGAGCTCACCCACATACGAGATGAAAAGGATAAATAATGCGCCCATTTTATTTCGCATTGCCTTCAACGCAGGAAAAGTCTGCTTTTGGTTTAGTTTAGATATTCCTAGAGCGAAGTCGCCCTCGTTTTTCTATAGCCAAAACATAGAAAGAAGTGAAATCCAATCCAATTTCCCCTATTGATACTGATAGATGAGCAACATTTACACTCGGCAACCAACACCAACTCAACAACGCAGTGCACATCAACAGCGCAATAGCAATAAGATGAATTCCTAGCGTTAACCTAGCATAGATTAATTTGATTTAATTCTCGCTTTTTACGAGTATGAGACTATGAGAATTAAGAGCACGGAACTTCTTAATAGAGACTTAGAGAGACTGCTGGCCGTCGTACCACCAGTAGCGGAACGGTCTCGTGTTATTAATGCGCGAGCATTAAGAGAATGCCTCGCGATATTTTTCAATTACAAAGGGGAGAACTTTGCACTGTTCACAACTCACACCCGACCGGTGAACCAGCCATTAATGCCGTTTAGAATGACACCGCCTGATTTAGGTTAGGTTATGTTGCATTGTCCCCAAACAAGGACGACGACGCGAAAAAATGTGCTAGGTGGTTAACGGTGTTATGAATGAATGAAGTAAAACCAGGATAATTAAATTAAATTCGTGAAAGGCACAATGTGATGCGGCAGAGTGGCATGGCGTTGCTGCAATTCTCGAATGTATTCCTAAACAAATTTCAAGTAACGCTTGCGGCGTGCCAGGACGAGAAGAGTAGACACGAGGATGTGGATTTATAGCCGTCCTGCGTTGAATACAGCAGCAGGCACCGGCTGAAGAGTGGCTCAACTTGCCACAGGTATGTGTTGCAATAAATTTCCGCGTTGGAATTGTGTCTTATTTGTAAGTAATTTTTATTGTTTGCATGTTGCACGAGTCGTTTGTTTTTCTTCCGCCACATCGTACCTTATTTATGTAGTTTGCAAGTTAGTGGAAACAGGGCAACCAATGCGCAAACGCAGCGGTAAACACTTTTTGTTTCGTGTTTACGGCGTGTTTCTTCGCATTACCACTTGCGAATATGGGTTAATCACAATTTGTCGGCTTGTTATCGCTTGTTAGAGCGAAGATAACTCGAATTTACGGATACGCTGCGCTGCCGATGTAATGGCATAACAATGGGGCACGATTTATGCCAATGCCACACGCCTGCTCGCTGCAGTGCATCAGTTTGTAACAAAGGATAACAAAAGCTACTCGCATCCCGAATGAGAACAACTGATTACAAATTAGTTAGGAAGCTTACAGGTAAAGTTCGCTCTCGACTCTCAAGCTCGAGTGAAAGCCAACACATTTTTGATTGTGTGAATCAATTCGAAATTCGCAATTGCCAATTGGAGTTTGTTTTGCTCCTTGAGTGACTCGCGACCGACTACGCGACTGCCTTGAGTGACTGATTGATCCGAGGACGTTTGATTCCGCGAAACGAACGCGCGTGTTTGTTGGCGAAAATAATTAAAATTCCTGCCTTTGCTCCGAGGTCTGTGCGCTCTGTGTCTGGAATTGCTCGAAGGGGCACAGTGAAGTGGCTTCGTGCCGGGCGTATAGCTTTGAGGAAACGAATTAAGTTCGCTCCAATGATGCTACACAAACAAGTCGAGTCTATAGTCGGAGATCGGGTCGGAGGCAGTCAGTTGTAATCAGAGCGCGCACGGAGTTAAAAAGCACAACTTTTATTATGGTAATCCGCTGTCTTGCGCGCAATGCGCGTTTTTTTCGTTTGCACGAGTAATGTAACTAACTCACCGTGAATGGCAATAGAAGCTCGTGCGTCTCGTTGCCGTTCCACAGTCGCGACTCGTTGGGCAGCAGTGGTAAATCGCATGAGAGCGATTCCAATTTCTCTTCGAGTTGCGTTGGTATCCGATGCGGAATGATAAACTCGCCGGTGCTTGCAGCCGTTGTCGACGTCGGCATTGTCGATGTCGTTACAGCCTCAGCCTTTGTCGTTGTAGGCGTTGTTTGGGACAATGTCGTTGATTGTTGTACAGTTGTCGTCAATTGTGTCGATGTTACCGCCACCGGGGGCGTCGTCGAAGCCAACAAAGTTGAAACTCGTTCAATTTTTTCAATGCCCACTGTGGTGCTTGTTGCAATCGAAACCAAGGCACCAAAAATTGGTGCAAGAATGACAAGTAATGATAAAAATGCTCGATTCATTTTTGTGGATTTACTTTTTTAATTTGCAATGAATAAATTACCAGACGCGCATTTTGCTCTTGCGATTTCGAACTCGAACTGTAAACAGAGAAACATAGGGACATGTCAAAAGTGAAACGCAAATAAAGTGCGCTCGTTTAATCATCAATTGTTTAACTTTGGAAGGTTTTATAGCAATCACGTCGAAATTCTTACATAATGCGCCAAAGGCGCTCATAGTAAATTTCGAAGGGTTTATGTATAGAAGGCCAAGGATATAGGAATTCCTTTCATCAAGAAACGAAACGGAGCCACCGATCCCCCAATTTATTTTTCAACATTGGACGCTCCTCATATCCTAATACCAAGCGACCTACTCTTGGTGAACGCGCCGGGCTTATTGTAGCCCACCGCCGCTGGCGAGGACGAAAGGACGCGAGGGCGCAATAGTAAAAGGAAAATGAGCCTTTTTCCGGCTGCTCCATGCAGTTTCCATTCCAGTTCGGTATAGCATAGTATATAGAGGCAAAGTAGCAACCCAATTCCAGCTGGCAATGGGGCTGACGCAGCACGAAAACAACATTTTATCTATGTGTGCACTGGGAATTTTTTCGTTAATAGCACCGTGCAAAGGCGAACGCGAATCTAAATGAGACGCGCCACCCAACGTGTGTGGTAGTTTCGGCGATGGGGAAATTCAAATTTCATTAAAGACTCTTGCAGTCTAACACGCGCGATGATGAGTTGAGTGCCTGATAAATAAAATATGTTCTTCGAAAGAAGTGTGAAACTTGGTAATCTGCTACATTTTAAATGTAGATACCAAAAGCGCGTTTGAACGGCAAACTTTGCGATTTTGTCATTTATTATTTATCGCGCTCGCGTCAACTTTTGAAGCGCATTTCTTTTGCAAGCAATAGCAATGGCACACTTCAAGAGCAGTTTGTGTGTGGGCGTGTGCAGTCCGTTTTTCGATGCTGTGTATTTGCCAGCTGGGCGAAAATAACGAAATAATTAACGTCGTCTTGCTCTTGATGCTCTTGCAGCTGAGGCTGATGGTTTTTAACCCTTTCAGGCGCTTTCAGTGAATGTCACAAACATCGCCGGCGATGAAATGCAGTAAGTGCGGCTTGTTGGCTGCTCAACGACCGCACTAGATGGCTAGATTTAAGGAATTTCAACGTAATCTCGGTGAAAGTAGCGAATTTCGTATTCGTATTTTATCACCTCGAGCGTAAATTAGGCAAATCGCGGCATCATGTGCGGATCTCTTATCAAATTGTGCGACATCAATTTTCAGATTTAAGCAGCAAGCACATTACATTCACCGTTCGTTCCATCAATTAACATCCCGCACCCGAAACGCCAAATGACAAATAGAGGAATATGTGTGTTTTTGCGAATGCGTGGCGTATCATGTCATTAATTATACTTTACGAGTGTCGCGCCGCATTAATTATTCTCCTCTGTGAATATTTGAATTTCAAATATGTAACAAGCAACTTATGAATTTATTCTGCTCTTTATAGCTTTTTTGTATGTGAATCGAAAGAAATAAGTGAAAACTTATTGATGGCAGTTTGTTGTTTTATAGTTCTATAGTTGTTGTTGAAAGTTGTGACTTTGTGCCAGCAGCAGTTAAATATTTATACTAGAGAAAGAAAGCTCTTGATATTGTTGCGCGCTTTGAGATGGTCACCCCTCAAGAGAATACGCGCTTCGAGTACACACAAAAAGAGAAGCCGTTTGAGTAAACATCAGCGAGCGCGCGGAAAATTACTACAAGTCACGAACTTCTTTCTAGATTTCAAGAAGTTCCAACCAAGGCGATTGCCACTTGGACGTGCGCTTTATTTTTCACCAAATCAAAACCACCTCCTTAATTGTTTTCATTAAAAACATCGCTGATATTTTCATTCACAATTGTTATCATTTAAAATTGAAGAAAAATAAGAATTTTCAATTAAGGAAAAGGTATGATAGGCGGGACTCACCTTGTTTTGTTTTGCTTTTATGTTATGTGCGATTTGTAACGACGTAATTGTAGCGAATTATGCGTTGGCGTGATCGCATGCACTGGCCGAAGAACAAGACACGACTGAGAGTTTTCTCGTCGCACGTTTGTGACTCTAGATGAAAATGGAAATTGGTCCAAACGCAGAATCCGGTATGAAGCGTCTGCGCGCATTTTCCAGACCCAAGTGTTATCATCACGGGCGGTGGTGAACGCCTAGCCCGCAAATTCAAATGCTCAAACAGTCTACATCTATGATTAACTAGATATACTGCATTTGATTTTTGAAGATTTCCAATTTTTGCATTCTGCTGTTAAATAATAACTATAACTACATAGAGAGCAATGATTCATTCTGCGTTCTCTGAAGGCACTGAATCCCAAAAAGTTTTGAATTATGGCGATTTTTGTCTTTTTTTCGGTGGTTTTTCGCGAATATTTGCACAGCCCTAATCGTCAGGGCAAAAGTGTCTTCAGGGAACTTAAAGGCAATTAAATTTTGCGTCTTTTTCGTATTTAAGACTTTTTCGTATCTCCCATAGTTTCCTTGTTATGGCTATTTTTGCCTTTTTTTCGGTGTTTCTTTTGCGAATATTTGTCCAGCCCTATTAGTTAGGGCAAAAGTGTCTTCAGGGAACTTAAAGGCAATTAAATTTTGCGTCTTTTTTGTATTTAAGAC
>JARJDT010006213.1:0-26878 GCA_030264655.1 Leptusa sp. GC000079
CAAACAGGTTTGATTTTCTTTACTTGCACTTGCACAACAGCAACTTAAACATAGGCAAAAGCAAATGTTGGACTTGGACATGGACACTGAAGGCATCCATCCATCCGTCTAACCAAACCATTCGTCCAACGTCGACTAATACATTAATACATTAAAGTCAGTGGAACTGAAGCCCAGCATCACATAGAGATGAACAAGACGGCAGTAAATGAACATTAGTCGAAAGCTCACAGGTCAGCTTTGCTTTGCTTATTGCTTCTTGTAGGTTGCTCAGTATTGAAAAAGCGACGCAAGGTAACATTCTATTTGGACGTTGTTTTCGTAATTATATAAATATGCGTTTGCCTAATTGGCGGCATGAAAGATGATGGCGATCGGCACGCCAACCAAACAAACCAAAGCCAAAGAATGAATGCGATCGTCCATCGTGATCTAGCCTAAGTCCAAACTTGTAATTTAAGCACGAAATGTTTTCAATCGTAAAATTTCAGTTTATTCAAAAGCTCTTGGTGAGGCTTTAAATGACCACTAAACTATTTTAATGGATTACATATATAAATGTGTTATCAATTTAAATTGATCCATTTATGTCGGACACTCTCCTTCAAGCGACTAAACCAACCGGAAAACTTGGACGCTATACATTAAAAGCGAAGAAAAATGCCCGACTTTCTTTTGAAGATTAAAAAAATTAAAATTTTATCGCACGTTTACAAGAGCGCTTCGTGTCGAAGCAACACAAACCAATTTAGATATAAAATATATGACATTACATTACTTAACAGCCGATACGTAATATGTTATTTGTATTATCAAAGCGGATGGACGTTGTTTGAAGTATAAAGAAAGAAAAAATTAAATTGGATACCATTCATTATATTGCTTTAATTAGAATCGTTACGGTTGATAGATCAATAAGAGCATAACTTAAAAATATTCAAACAAATATAATGATATGCAACGCACTTTAAAACACTACTTCAAGAAGCCACCGTCCTGCAATCCAGCCCGCAATATAAAAAATGCGATTATGAAAGCTTCTCCTCGCTATGAATTAAAGATAACACGAGCGAAAAGGCATAAATAATGTCGAAGATAAGAAATTATTGCGCCCGGTCGTACGGTTTATCAACGCACGACACGACGCACTCTGTTCTTGTGGTAGTTTGTAAGACATTCGAAAAGACAAATTTATTATTGCCTAACGCCTGGGGCTATTTTTTCTTTGCCCTAATATACATGCAATAGCAAATGAACACTGAACTTCCATCGCATTGCTCCAAGTGCAACTAGAGTGAAACTTGTTCTCTATTATAAAATAATATAATGCATCTGTTTGTTAGTTGTTATTATCATCAGCGTTGCGTGATTTGTAACAAGTATTAAGAATTGTTACATGTTAAGATGGAAGCGAAATGAAACGGAACGGAAAAAATTCAATTAAATTACATAAATAACAATAAATAAACAAATGTAAACCTGACAAATTTATAAGTTACGATTGCAAGAAACGAATATTCCGATTGTATTGATGATGAAGAGATCAACTCACTCTCAGCTTCCCAACCAACTAGTGCTACCGAGTGAAAGGACAGTCGGAGAATTATGAAGCAATAAATAAATGATAAGGAGCTAAATGAAACTAAATACATATGTTATTTGAACAAGTTACATTTGTTATTTAATATTTTAATCAAATGCTACCAGTTGAGATTTATACGTAATGTAACGTTTTAATTATCTCGTTATAATGAGGAATTTCGATATATTTGTATACTGAATCATTGAA
The DNA here is from genome assembly GCA_030264655.1 of Leptusa sp. GC000079. NCBI lineage: Eukaryota > Metazoa > Arthropoda > Insecta > Coleoptera > Staphylinidae > Leptusa > Leptusa sp. GC000079. The sequence goes on from JARJDT010006213.1 coordinate 1,790, forward strand.
TAACTAGCCAAATAACCACAACTCAAATAGAGAAATAAATTATGTCACGATCATCATCAAATCGGAACTCAAACAAAACCAACATCACAATTTGTTTGATGTATTATAACCATTATAATTCATGTTAGAATAATAACTCTTATCAAATAATACAAATAACTAATTTATTTATATTAAATAATAAAGGAAATAAAAGATGGACATCAGGTAGTTATCGAAACCTAAATAAATTGATTGATATGTTTGTTAGCCATGTTAATGTTTTGTGTACGTCTTAAAAAGTCAACGACTTTTTTATTGCTTAATTATTAATAATCGATCATATTAAATCGGTACTGGAAGCGACTAAATTACAAATTGGCTTTCGGGTTACCGAAGAAAAGATTACTTTCCATAGTCGGAGATCAGCTACTGGACCAATAAATAATTCTAAAAATGTATAGTAGTCGTAAGTCAATATGTATAGATTAGAACACCCTGTATGATAGTAGTTGCTAGTTGCAACCAAATAATAAGCACTAAAATAGTAAGTAGCCATACATAGATGAGAAGTCTTGGCACACACGTCGAACTCTCATAGATTGCCGGTAGTCGCCACTGAAGAACCTTGAATCTTCGAATCGAATCCGAGAGTGGCTCATTATTTTAAAATTTATTCATAGCTAACGAGTTCTTGTACCTTCTTTAATTTTTCTATTCCTTTTTGTTTTGATTCTAACATTCTATAGACGGCTGTTCTTGTCTAGCTCGTTGTTATCCATAAATGTACTTGTACTTAGTTAAAATTAAAATGCATAAGTACATCATGCAACGGATAAAAATTTCCGTTTAATAAATCTTAGCCACTAACACTAGCGCGAGATTGTGCCGACCCTTTTTAATATTGATTAAAATTCTTGATTATAAGATTTATTTGCCTTTTGAATTAATTTCTTTTCGTGTTCGCCTTTTGTTGCTGGCCAATAAAACAACGACTTAAAAACTCAATCAGATGTTTTCACTTTATAACATTGACCTAAAAGTCATTAGACTTGATTTGAATTTGATTAATTGCACTTTTTCTATTCAATTGAGACAAAACAAGCACCGACGCACGTTAGAAGTGTATTGTTTTAATGAGGAGAATAGAACAGAGTGGGATCGATATCATTCATTCATGTCATTTACCAGTCCACCTCAATATTACCGAGTGTAATTGTCGCTAATGTAGGCGACATTAACGCAGGTGTAGTTTATATTGCGGGGGCGGTTTGTGTACAGACACATGCAAGCAAATTGTGCACCTTGTTTGCGTTGGCAAACACGCAGCGAAAAAAAGAAAATCACGAAAACCCAAAACTCAAATTGCGCATATTGCTGTTATAGTTATGTTGGTAATATAGCAATAGCAATAATTTTGTTTTCCGAAAAAGAGGGGGGAAAAGTTCAGATTACATTTTCCCGTTGCCTGATGCGTTGGCGGTCGACATGTTTCTTTTATAGTCTTTTTTTTGCGGTTGAAGGGTGGAAATATTTATTTGTCACAATATAGAGCAAGCACATAAGGTGCTCCGGTAATGAACGCCAAACAGGAGTGAAACTGAAACGCAGCAACCACCCTCGTAGAAACCCACCGCACGGAAAACTAAACAAAACCAACATCGCAACCGCCAACTTGAATCCTTCGCGCGCGCGACTCGCGTCCATGGCTGCACATTCATAGTCCTACCATGAAGAAATCAATACTTTTAACATGCGTTACTAAAACGTGGAAATATTCCTTTCATTATGTTAGAACAAGACTACTGCTAATTAAATAACAACAGAGAGAACGTTTGAAAAATTATTTTAATAGCTTAGTCAAACAACATACTAATGTCGAAAGTCAGCGGTTCTCATGGATCAACAACATTTTAAGGCCCATTGTTTCCACTTTCGTAGCACGTTTGCCTCTCGAAACTTATGAATGAACTTTTTGAGTGGCGTTAAAATACTACCAGAGAATTCTCTCACTCCTACACTTTCGTATTCTTTATATTTTTCATTTTTATCTCCCTTTTTTGAGCCTTGAGGTTTTGTTTTGTTGTTTATAATGTTTCATATCAAGAGCGGCTCTCAACAATATTAAATTTATTCGATATGCAATACTGGATGCTCCGAAATTAATGAAACAGCTCTGGTTGTCCTAATAAAAATCATTGTAGCACTCTTTGTTTTATGAATATTTAAAGAAAAGTATAAAGTTATATTGCGATGAGTTGATGTTCGAGAAGGCTTTTAGGTCAATAGGTCTTGTAAAATTAGTACCTCGACATGTGTGAACCTATAATTATTTTAAAACAATGCATTATTGCCTTGCTTTTTGAGAGATTCACGCGCGTACACTTCCTAAGGAAGGTCTCTTGCATTGCACTAGCAGCGATATCAAGAAGGCTTGAACAATATTGAAACATTTTTGTATGTGGGTTTTTAAAACACAACAATGCAATAACTCTTCCTTTATCCATTCTCTTTTGGTGTGTGGCGCTCCGGTCCGGTAACGTCTTTCTTTTGATTTTGTTTTTTCGAACACGCATTTAGAATCACATTAAATCTAAACACGCCCGAAATATACTAGGAATTCATTTGTGTTTATAATAAAAAGCGGGCGGCCTTTTTATTGAATGCCCGGTAATTTTGTAATTTTTCAACTGCTAAACTAAACTTAAATTGGTCTTATGGCAAAGAACGTAAGCCAAGTCAATCCCCGTTTCGCACTTCAAAGGATAATTCTTTGAATTTATGATGCTTTACTTTTACCAACAAGTCGCGGTAGTTAAAACTTGTATAATTGGTTGTACTGTTTGGGAAACAGATTGAAAGCCTATAGATGGCTCCCCTCAGACCTTTTGTTCCATCGAACCCTTTACGCTTGCAGCAAAAAGGGTTTCCAGATTTTTGGTCAAGACAAGCGACTACTGTAGTGACTAACACCCTAAAACTAATTAACGAACGCTGACACACATTCGTTTTGATTTTTTTTTTCAAATAAATCCAGCGGTTTTATTGGTAACCTTTTGTTTCTTTGGCAAGTTAGGTGCGGAAACATTCCAAAACGCCGAATAAATGTCTCTGACGTGATCCAATTTCGACACAGTTTCATCAGTTACGTCAGTGCTTACTTAAACAGGTTGTTTCCCAAAGCCATTGCAATGCTAGAGTTTTATTATTCAAAGTGTTTGCGTATCGACCTGTGTGTGAATATTTTCTATAGACAAACGCAAGCAAAGAGCAAAGAAACAAAACGTTTTTAGAAGCGCCTTGCATCACGCCACGCAAAGTGACAAATCGTTTGTTCGTTCTTTCTTGGAAAGAAGCGATAACCAAGTGAACTACTTCCATACCTAAACATATTCACATCTATTTATTTTATGTTAAACTAAAACAGAGAAATGCGAAACACTAAAAGCTGCCAAGTACTTTTACTTAATGGAATTTCACAATTTTTACGTGTTTTCACATTTACACCATCAAAGTTTGTCATCTAGAAAAAAGTTGCAAACAAACTGCGATATAAAATATTGGTTTTAAAAGTTTTTGGTGTAATTAGCAGCCGCGGTACATTGCACCGCAAGATATACATCATCCTTCCGAAAAATAAAATTTCAAAACATCGTGTCGAGACTGTAAAATCGTTGCTAATACGATGCCACGCAAAGCGTGGAAAAACTGAAAAGTTTCTCCCCTGACGCAACTACCACGTATTTTATTTCGCATCGCGTTGTCGGCGTTGCTCACATACATGTTAGTTGGTTTATATCCGCGGATTTATCTCCTCGACCGGGAAAGTGACAATAAGGTAGCGAAGTTGCAACAGATTCAAGTTTTTAGTTTAGACGGAGAAAATCCCTGTCGTTAACTATTCCCAATCCCAAGCAATAGCAAACTATCATAAAAGTAAGATGACGACCATCGGGAGCACTTAATACTCGATTAACGTTGAAAACTTCAAAAAGATGCAAACAAATTATTATCCATGTTTGACACCAACGCTAAAACTATGTAAATGCCAACTATTAATCTTAATACAAATTAATTTCGAATGTCTTCATTAGCCTATTTCGTATAGTTTGGAACCGCACTTTGAGAATAGACACAAATGCGTGTGGCATATCAATTATACCCAATCGATATCGATATGTGATAGCTAATCGATTTCGTAATACGATAATTTACTCGTTTTTACACTCTCTGCGTTCCGTGTTGAGCAACATTGTACAACAAACACAGCCATCAACTTCTTTTACGTTCTACTTCAACGATCTCGACAATCAACAATCGACGTTGTGCTATCAAAATTAACGTTAGCATCAACGCTCTCCTGATACAGCTACAGCGCTTATTGAATTGTATTCGATTGTAATGGATTGCATCTTACTATGTAGTTCGTATTCGTATTGAATTAAAATATATTGCGGCGTTTAATAATTTCGTACGAAATCTATAACGTGTAGATTATTTCGTGTTTGCATCAGTCTTGCTCGGCGCTGTTGCTTGAAGGATTGTAAGCATAGGTAAATGTGTGTGTGCGTGTGTATATCAATAACGGTTCATGTCGTGATATCATCTCCTTTTTCCTCTGCAATCTATAATTAGGTTTCTATTTATAAGAGATTATAATCCCGCCAAGCTGGCGAACGCGCGTTCGACTCCCGCCTACATGCCTGATTGATTTCGTAGATCGATCTTCGGACACCTCAGTCAGCTTGACCCTCTATACCAACAACAAATAGCAACAAGAAAAAAACGTACACAAAAAACGGAGGTCTACATAAATATAATATTTTTGTTAGGCTATTTTATTGTCCGAAAATATTTGCCGATGATGACCTATCCTTGGCCAGTATATTTGTACACTTCAATATCCTTTAACTCGAGACCGAGTAACCCGAAACCGAAGGTCCAGTATACTAAGACCCTCGAAAACCATCTTCACCCTTTCAGTAGGCCCTTGCTGCTCCTCTTCTTCGCCTAGTGTCCATTCATGTGGATTTGTGGATTACGCACTTTTGAATAATGATACCACAGGCAAAACCGGATTAATTTAAGCCATGTGCCTACTTACTTTATGCCAAAACTTTTTTCATTTCAAGACCTACGACCAAACTAGCTCAAGGGGTTTAGTGAAACTCGAAAACGACGGACGACTCTTAAATGGCCCCTAAGCTAAATGCGGAACTTTTGATCATGGAACGTGATTTTAATTAAGACATCTAAGAATGCGTACGAGACAATTCAAGTCAATATTTGTAATTTTAATTTGTATGTTGGATTAAATCATTGATTTCGATTGAATTATGTAATGGCGTATTTTTGATTGGGTAATTTGTTGTTTGAGTTCGGGATTTGGTTTGATTTGTACTGTTGCTGTTGGGCAAATGCCATGTGCCATCATAGTATATATTAGACCTCATATACCGGGTGGCTTTTGTGCATTTTATGTGCTTCCGACCTATTGTTTGTTAATTATTGTTTTTTGAGACCGTTAAGCCAACCATTTATCACGACGCGTGTATGATCGCACAACACAGAGCAAAAACCCACACGAAATGAGGAAATAAAATTGTAACACATGAAGGAACAAACAAAAACAGCATAATAACAAATATACAACAAAAAATTTACCAACAAATAAACACAATTAACTTAATGCAAAAACGAATACATACAGGCAACGAGATTATATCGCATAATACTTTTATGAGTTTGTTGCATTCGTTCGTTGTATTCGCCTAAACAAGAAGCGACAATTAGTAATTAAGTTAAAGCTATTAAGTACATTCTAAACGCACAAATTGTTTTATCCACAGATTTACTATTATCGCGTTTTTATTTAAATACTGTAACTTTATTAAAAACGCACCAAGCAACGAATAAATTATGCATGCAAAATAAAATAGTTGAAAATTCTTAGAACCGCTCAAACTTTGAGTTTGTTTACCTTAAAAGCGCCATCAGAATATATGTAAATATCTATATAAGAAAAAACTAAAACAAATGTTTTATTCAACGTGTGAAAAATTGTTTATTATTCCATATACCTACTTGTATGCAAACACAATGCTGCACATACTTATGAACTACATTCTTCCAGCTTTCATATAACTTATGCATGTTATAGGCAAGTGACTTTAACATTTTCCCTTTGTGTCATGCATTTATTGTTCGGTTAGACCATATTTTTTATAATCCTTCAACACGTAACTTTCTATAACTTGCTAGATTTTAACTAATACATAATTACAGCAGGTTTCATCTAAACATCGCAAAACATTTCTGTTTCCAATTAAGTATAATTTATTAAGTAAATGCACACGTGCAGTTCTTGGAATATATTAAATTAGTAAAATTATTAATCATTTACTACCATTATTTGAATTCGCAGGATACGGACACATTGTAAGTACATCACTTTCGTACCTTTCATACCTTGCCAAATAGGCATTTACATATTTAAAAGAACAATACCATCAAGTTGGTGTGTGTGGTGTCAACGGTCGTCACAATCGCTATACTCACCTTTTCATTAAACAAGAACGCACACATGCATGATGTGTAGTAGTTTTGCTACAAAACATATGTGTGTGTGTGCGTTAATAAATACATTCGCGTATGCAGACAGGAGGCAATTCTATGTTTTTGTGCATTGTGTGTTTACGCGTAATTCAATGCACGATATGTAAATAGTGTGCGCCTTGTGCCAACATAAAGTACAACATTACGAGATGTGTTAAAAGTATACAAAACATTGTTAAAATGTGAAATATGTACACGCCATGCTAGCTGCAGAAAACTCTTCTGTTATATTGTAGGGCCTAGAGACATAACACATGCCACAAAACACACAACAAACAAATTATGCATAATGAGGTTCGCATTTTTTGCTTTGCTTTTTCTTTCTTTTTCTCTAATCAAGCAAGCTTTATTTCCATTTTTACGATTATTTCATTTCACATTGCTTTTGTTTTAATAACATTTTTCACTTAACTATACTATTATGCAATATATGCATGTATCAAATGCTTTATGTTTCTATAAGCATACAATTGAAATGTTTGTTTGAATTATAAATTCCACGAAATACTGGAGGAGTATATGGATCTAATAACAAAAACAATAGATTATGTTTTCAGTCGAAAAACTTTTAATTAATGCTTACCAATTAGCCCAGTTGCTTTCTTTCCTCTTTGCGTTCACTTGTGCGTTCGCCTTTCTCCTAGTCCTGATGATTATTTCCGAATTTTCAGTGCGAATGCGAAATACCATCAAGCACTTTGCGCGCCACTATACGCCGCGCTGTTTATAAATCTCTCGTTTCCATTGTAAATTGCGCACTGGTGCGCTTTTGAATTTTCTGCTTTCGGCGAATAAATATATATGAAAATAATAGATATACTAAATACAGAATGTTGAATAATGAAAATATACTGCCGCTCTGCAATGCTGAAAAATGGCGCTGAGCCCAGCGCCTGCACCGCGTTATAGGTCGCAGTTAATTGAGTGCACAATACTTTGAATAAGTAGAGTTTTATGGTCGTAATGGCTCCCAGCAAAAAATAGCAGCAAGGCATTTATAGGACGAGCTAGCTATTCGGCATACACTAGTTGAATGCCGCACTAGAAAGACAATAAACGAAACGAGGAAGTGCTTTTTATACGGGTATCAACAATCAACTCGCAGTTGTTACTTAAATGAATATTGTTTTTAAGCTTGTAGTTAATAGTGGCACTAAATTGAACAAACATTGGAATTTGAATGTTTTATAGATTTTTGTGTTCAATTTTAATTAAATTAAAAAACATGAAACCATTTACCGAAATAATAAACTCGCCAAAAGCGTATAAATAAAAATAAAACAATCTATACGTGATGGCAAAATGCATTTTGGCATGTCGTCGCATGTGCTTCAATACTGCAAGCCATTGCATTATTAAAACGTGAAAATAAACGCTGAAAATATTCAGAAATTAATTAATAAATCGGGCGTAACGTGCATGCACAACGTGCCCATTCTGAACGACCGGATATTTTCGCATTAGCGAAATTTTGCATATCTGCAACGATGCACCGCACTGATCGTCATTGTACACTATTTTTACAGACCATTCGCGCATATACATGTGATGCACATTTCATCGCATATTAAAATAATGCTCGTGTACATGATATCTTGTCAAGCGAACGCGTATGATACGTTCACATGGAGGATTGAGTGTCCATGAAATATTTTATTATGGAGCTATAATACCATAGCTGGGCTGTTTTAATCGTCGCGTTTTAATGCCTAAAATGTAGGCATTAATTCGTTGAAAAGCTTCGTTTAAAAATGATTCCATTGCGATTTTATATACATCCGTCTATTCTAGTGTAGTTGTTTCAGGCACGTTTCGATTCAATTAAAATTGAATTGAGCTTATTTCAATTTCTAATATGCAATTTTTCACTCCATTGACATTTGATGGGGAAAAATCTTGAGCAATCCCATGTGGTGTTTGTGACACAATTTATTTAATTTCATTGCTTTGATATTTCATTGCAGTGTGCGCATTCAAACAGGTTTCATTGCTTTGGTTTGCTTCCAACAGATGAAATTTAATTTAATTCACTTTACTTCTTCTGCAGGTTACCGCACACATTAAATGAAGTTAAGTTACCATTACACACCAAATTATTAAACAAATAATTCAATGAACCAGCCGGCAATGAAGCGGCCATTCATTCAAGCCCGGAAAAAATGAATATAAGTAATAAAAAATATTTTGTCATACTTTGAGAAGCGAGGACAGCAATACAATTATGGTCACCGATATAGGTGCGCGGTGCGCTTCCGTGTCTTTAAATTCGCATTAAATTCAATTCGTTTTCATAACTTTTTGTTATTTCATCGCCGGTTGTGAAGCCAATGCTTCTGTTTCCTTTTCATTTGTTAATGCGCAACGCGTTCGTTCAATTTCGATCATCCACTTGTGTTGAGGACATCTTGAACCCATGCACTTATAGTTTCTCTTTAATATCGTGTCGTCGAAGAGCAGCCAGTAATTGAGCGCTTGAGCGGTGCCTTTTTTCAATTTAAAACGCTTTTTAAAAACGCTCTACACAACAACAACGGACAACAATATCGTAACTGCAGTGCGCTGCCGCCATAAAGATTCGTTTAAATGAATAGAGCGCTATAATGCTATACAGGTTGTTGCATTAGTCCACAATACAAAAGTCGGAGAGCTTTAAGCTTCTCTCAGTTCGACTCGTTTCCAAAACTGCCGATATCGATAAGCGAACCGCAATATAATGCTCCCAATCAAGACGTTTTCATTAAGCACACATTTTATTTCATTATTGCACGTATACACGCTCACGTCAAAAGCCATTAACGATAAAAGATATACAACAGGAGCAAAAGTTGAAAGCTGGAGTACAATACGCTAAAAAGCTTAACCGCAAAAGCCCAAAGATGCAAAAGCGAATCGCGCCAATTATAAATTTCTGCAACATTGAGCTTGGAAGTACAGCAGAAGATCGAGCAGTAGAATAGAGTTCATGGTAGTATGCACAGTCAACAGTCAATACTTACCATTCCTACAGTAAATTTCCTATGCGCTTGCTTACTAGACGTATCCGGTTTAATAAACACTAGGAAATATGCAAACATCTCGATTTGAATAGCGTTGAATTTTTCCTGTCTAAATAGTGCTCCCTGCTGGATAACGTTCTGCACATAATTATTTTATGCGGTCATCTTCATTTCCATTTCCTAATGCAATAACTTTTCATTCAATTCTTGGGCAACTTTCTTGTCTTTGTTCGCGTCGCCTTTTACAGAACAAGAACATGGGAATTAGTGGCATGCAATTTTGTTTAAATATTTACCCTCCTTGGATGAGTTTAATTATACCTTCATTGTCACATTGTTCAACCCACTGAAACCATAATTGGTTTGTTATTTATTTGCGATTAATGAAGCGATTAATTACATTGCGAACCAATCTAAACCGAAGTACAGCATAGGTGGTAGGTTTAATGGTATTGTTATTTATTTATAGTTCATTGATTGCTATGTTTACTATTACCACCTACATAGCTTGTCAAAAGTAATAGAAACAGAAATAATTGTAATTGTATTTGAATATAATTTTAGGCGCTATTTCGAGCAAATTTTATTACTTGAATATACAATTCTGTTGGGTTTTGCGCTAACGTGTGCGGAATACATAACAATAGTCTCGTGCGAAATTAAAACGCGTCGCGTACGCGGATTTGCCAAAATAATCATCAGCGCAATAATGAATTTGCGAATAAACCAGATTTAGGGCAAAACGCGGCGTGCCACAAGTTCACAATGCAAAACCGAGTGATCGTCAAAACAACGACAACGAGCACGTCAGGGGGTTGCCCGCATTTACCTTCTAGCTAGAGCCAAGGTTTCAAGTTAATAAATGTAAATTCATTCATTTCATTTAGATTTTCATATGGTTATGACTCAGCACAGTATAATACAGCGTATAATAAAAGACATTCGCTGATCAGTGGCACAGTGCCCAAATAGCATTTGCCTTTTGATTCAATTCACTCAAAGACAAGACAATAAAACAACCCCATATTTCTAATCTTTCAATGCCGATGTGTTATTAAACCAAAACCAGTTCGGTTGTATGTCAACTTTGTTATGTTATGTTATATTAGATTCAATTATGATCGCGCGCCCGGCGCGTCCGCTTTAGGCGCACGTCCCATATCTGTATGTATTTATGTTGGAGTTTAAGTGTGTGGTACGTGTGCAAACACATTGTTTGTGTTCAACCGTTTGGTCGTACACTTACTAGTAACATAACATAACTACCGTATACCAAGCGTTTTTATGAACAAAGATCTTGATTTGCTTTGCTTTGATATGGAAACAATTACAATTTCGTTGTAGTCCAAGGCAGTAGTTTGTAAACACTTTGTATATCAGCGAATTGGATGGGAACACATAGTAAAATATAAAATAATAACGCGCTGCAAACAACTCACGTAAACCGCAATTTTCTCATTTTAATCGAATCATTTCATCGACAAAGTATTATTTCGCTAAAGCATATTACGATTATTATTATTAAATCTTGTCGATAAAGGGATAAACCAACAGAATTGTTGTTTTAATGCGTTGCCCATATAAAGTTTTAATGCGTTCTTGGCTCTTTGGCAAAGCAAACAAAATCACATTATGTGTTAACTTGCTCTAATTTGTTTGGCTTAGTTTTTAACGAACTCCTATATTTCTCATAAGAAATATTTTTAAAATATCGAATTACCAACAAGCAACGACATGTGTTTGTTGTCCATTTAGTTTTTCTTGCAGAATCTCACTACGGTTGCACCAAGCAGTAGCATGATATTGACGTTGAGGGTAAAGAAAACAAAAAGCTCAAAGCCAAAATATAAATTTACACAAATATTAATGGCTCTATATCTACGCTCTCCGATATACCTACTCACTTACAGTGTGTACAAAACCTCGATGATTTATGAACAGGCCTGCTCTGTAGATTACTAGGTCATAGAAAGATTAGAACATGAAGAAGGCTGGTAACGTCCTGCCTGTATTAGTCTCGCCCTTTATGGGGGACTCAATTTATTTCCCTTAAACTTTTTAGGGTTCTATGAAGCCAGTATATGCCCAAAATTAAAACACCCTAAAACACCCTTTTACAGTTAGATTGTAAGGGCTTCTAGTTGCCAGCTTGCTAGGCTCGTCTGTTTTCAGTAAAACGATAACTGCACTAATATTAATTTAAGGCTCTAAGATTACATAAACAATAGGATCCGACATAAATTTGCTCTATATATTCGAAGAGGGAGTTACGACTCAATACGTAGATTAGCGTAAAGCGAACTGGGCCATTCATTGTTTTCCTCTTTCCTCGCAAAGACAAAACGTGCCCAGGACCGGTTAGACTGTTAGAATAATGCCGAGTTCGAAAACAACAAAACGATTATTTCTCTGTTATTTATTTTAACATATTGTATTCATAATGTACCAATACAATCAACGCAAATTTCAATAGGATATAATAGAGATCTCTGAAACATCACGGATTAGTCTATAAAATAAGTCATATTACAAAGAGCACACATCCATATTTCATTTGTTATTAAATATAACAATAACTTGTCCATTCTCATTCTCAGATTTAGATAATATGTCCTCGTCTCCTCGTTCTAAAGTTCGTTTCACTTCTTCACCATAGTTCTCTTAATTAATCACAAATTTCAACGTTGATTATATAAATAATGGATGTGGTGTTTGGTTCGTGTTTGTTTGTTCCACTATGTAAAGAAATACAATAACAAATGATAAATATGTAACTTATACCTCGCTGGTCTGCGAAGGTGAGACATTAATAAAAAGTTTATTTATATTTCTACCAGCATTAGTTTGACTTAATCTTATTTCAAGTTATAATTTGCGATCCTGAACAAAAACACATTGTATATAGGTACGCATTTCCACTTTTGGTGTTATTAGTTTGTTGATAAAATTTGGGATTTGCATAAATAGTTCAGATAACCAGTTTCCTGTTTTAAAAGTGACTTTTACAAGTATAACTCTTCGCCTCTTCGCTTTCTTCTTGCTCTTTGCGTGCATCTATTACATATTCGTTATTCCTATATGCAAACGTATACCTGTACTTATTCCCCCTGTGCCCAAAATACATACCAAGTGTTTAAATGTTACGAAATCAACACGTTCAAGAAGCGACCTGTTGTTAATATTCATATAAAGTTGCCTTGTATTTATTTGAAATGGCTTAAAAGACTTAAGTTGACTTAAAAGGAAATTGTATAAAGAAAACAAAATTGGATTTCAAACTCGGTACTTACTAAGTGCTAAATGCAATGCGTACACGTAAACTTTTGCATACGCTCGTTTTCGCCTTCTTCGTTTCTGCTCCTCGCGAAGGACTGTTAGGAGACATCGCAGTGAGATAGATGCAAATGCATAAAGTCGTCGAGGCGAGTTTGTAACGGTTAATGCTCTATTTTATCATTTTTTCTGAATAAAATAGTAAAATACAAGACACAAGCTTAAGCTTTCATACTTATTGGAGTTAAAGAAAAATACAAACGAGTTTCACCGCTCCTTAATCCACGCATTAAAAACTGGAATCTATGCAGAATCTACATATAGAAATACGTGCGCGAATAAGTATGATACGAATGGCATGTGTTGGCGATAGCAATAAAAAGCCGGTATATTCGTAATTTATATGCCGTCGACCTGTCTATATGCGGTTGTTGCGGACGAAATTGTGTCTCAAACGCCGAAGTCGACCCCATTTTGCTAAAAATTATTCCCGAGGTTTTTGGAGGGGTTTCACGACATCCTTCATCCCAAGTAGCTTTTGACTTTTGGCATGGCAGTTCGCGACCACCTTTTGATACAATATGATTTCCGGTCGATTGCTCCACTTGACCGTTTGCTAAATTCCAAACACGCGCTCTTTATTACTTCCCGTTCTTTTAATTCATAAATGAAAGAAGCCAATTTCAATGAAAGAACAGTTTATGTTTTAAAAAGTATACACATTTTAATTTCTGTTGAACCCTTTCTGTTCCAGTTTGCTTCTACCTGTTGAAATGTGTTTCCTTCCCTCTAAATTACAATTGTATACCTGAATGAATTGGAGGTGAAATTGAAATGGGTTATACATACGTAATTCACATTAGTAGAACTCCTTCACTGTTTCACTGTTTCTGCTTCGAATTATAATGAAACTAATTAAGTTTAAATTAGTGTGTGAAGTGGAAGGTCGAGAGCACGGCGATTCTATGCCACACACAATTTATACACTGGGTGTTTTAAAGCTAACTAATTCAACCATTCGACAAGATTAAAAATTAATGGAGATTCTCCATTAGGCCCGTTATATTAAACCCAGATTGAATAAATAAAATTGTGTACCAGATTTTTCTTCTCAGAGAATCTGTTACTCTCTTGTGGAACAGACATAATAAATTATTATTGTTCGTTTTGTATTAGTGCGCGCATTTGGAGGACTGCACAAAACAAATAGTTAGCCCCCTTGCTGTGTCGTGCCCCACTTGAGATTCCAGATGAAGTAGTAACCGGCCGACTACTTTGTTCATGGTGGTGCACTCAATCCTTTATGAAATGTATTATTCAATGTTACATAACTTTTTGTATTTATCTATCCATGCTAGACAGAAGCCGCTATTGAAATTTTGGACTCTACTGAGATGATGAAGAAGTTTGAAGAACTTGAGGATCCGCCACCCTGAGAGGTCCACCATCGATATTAAAACAAGCATATTCCGCCAGCAAACTTTTCGAACTTCTTCTCATCCGAGAAGAAAAGAACTGAGAGTTCCAACCAGCTCAGCATCTCACTTTATCAGTCCGTCTGCGGGCTACCAGTCAACTGGAAATTTCAATGACCCGTTTATTTTCCACTCGTGGTCTTAACATATTTATGAAGGTTTGGGATGCTGTAGGATGAGGATCTGTGCAAATACTCAACACAACTGTTAGAAGCTACATTAAGGAGTCTGCGGTTCTAAAACTACAACTGAAAATGCTTAGGTTGCAAGAAAAAAGAACGAGAAAAGTAGACCGATGTTTTACTATGATATCCCTTGTCATACCACTGAATCAGGTCATACAAGACGGAAAGTGCTACTAAAATATGCAACAATTACACTAAAAGCTTTCAAATGTAGGATAACAATGACACCGCTCGAAGGCCCACACATAAATCCGCACGACTTGAGAAGAGAAAAATTAGGTGCCCACTATTCCTGTATGCTTTTCGCTTCGTATTCAAGCAATGCTCACATCTACACGGCCACCAGCAGTTTGCTATAAGCCTGGCAAACCCTTGTTCCCACTTTTCCCTTGTATGTACTATTTCAAGGCCTTCGAAGCGTTCAAAGCCGGGACGAGAATTATTTATCGCTTGTAATTTATTATTAGCGCTTTTACGCTAACTCGGGGAAAATTTCACGCCGACGAATCGAGCGATGCACACGATTTTCTTATTTATCGCTTTCAATCATTCCAACGATTTAATCAAAATCCTAAGCAGCTTGGCAGACATTGGAAATACATTTTTGTTACGAGTTGAAATGCAGTTATGCCTTGGAAGCAATCACAGTCAAATGCAACATTTTGTAACAATAAAAAACGAAAACGAACATCCAAACCGTATAATAGCATTTCGACGTTGAATTAATTTGAAGTGGATTAATTTACCGGGATTACCAACATTTTACAATGTGTTTTAAAAAATTCATTTAATTTTTTGTATGTAACTGTTGTAACTTTTCATTCAACTTGGCTCAGCTCAACTCAACTCATTGAACAAAAACTATACGAATGCTTTTCAAAGTTAAAATGGTATTATCTTAATACCGCTTAAATGTTAGAACCTGATTAAGTACTATAAAAAACAACGAATATAATAGTCTTATGATTAAATTCTAATGAATTCTGTCAAATTTATTTAACGCCAACTGCTACATCAAGTCTGCATTGCATATAATTATAACAAATCTATATGTATAATATATGTAGATACAGGGATTGTAAATGATGAAATGGCAAAATGCGAATGCACATATTGACGCTATAGAAATTCATTCAATGCGTTACAAATGATGCATTAAATGTGATATTTCACGCAGGATAAGTGCACATAGCGCAACACCCATCAATGTACAATTTCACCAGAACTATGTAGATGACTGTTGTATGAACATTTCGAACGATTCGAAACACCGCGTTCGTTGAACATAACTGAACTGTTCTGAATAGATTTTATAGACAGGCGGACATATGTATTATAGAATAGAAGGAGATATACATATATTCGGATAAATTGGATGGCGACGTGTGCAGTTCAGTTCGATCCCTGGAATAAATGCAATGGGACCAATGCGATGAGCCGTAATATGCAAGCAGACAATAAGTCTGAGTAATGTACGCAATTCGCACACAATGTACACGTTCGCGCACCCGTGCAATGAGCACTGGCCACCAAATCGCTGGAGTAATAGTGCCGTAACCATGCTAGGTACATACGTCGATGACAATAACAGAAAATACGCGACGACGTATAACAGCATAGACTTCGTTAATGAGTTAAATTTAAGGGTGAAAATGGTTTTGCGCAGAAATACAGCCGGTTGCCAAAACTGGTTAGAGTCTTGCTTTTATTTCATCCTCGCTCGGCCTGGTCAGTATTTATGTGGCGGTTTACAATTTACTTTGTATAATATGTTGCGGTTCTAATATACAAAGCACCGGAATGGATTTTCTCACTCCCATTCCACTGTTTTGCCCTTTTTTCCATCCACTCGTTCGTGCTTCTCCTCCTTGTATGTGAGTATGTGTTGTGCTTTGCTGGAAGTTCGAGCTATTGTATGTGGTCTGGATGCACACGCTTTGTGCGGCGTGGAACAACGTCCGAGATGGGGTAATTAAATTTAAAATCGTTATAATAAAACGTAAATTACGGCCGTGGGTGGGTCTGCTCGACAATTCCATCTTTCCATCTGGTAGGATTTATGCGTGTGGGATGATTTTTTTTATGAAAAAAAGAGGTTCGCGTGTTCCTCACCTATATGCGTTCCTCAGTGAAGAGTGTCCACATGCATACTCAGAATAATCACACGGTTCTATTGATAGTGCTGGGTTTATGTACTAGAATCGAATAGAACGCCCTTTATCGACTTACTATCGAACTGGTCAGTTTGAGGTGTTTTAATTCCCCGTTCTTAGTGTCCATTCAATTTTGACTAATCTTTTTAACTATTTTTTTTTATTTCCAAATGCTGCACTGATCCAATGTGACAAAGCATCGTTTTGTTATAGAAAGTTTAAAGCACAATCAGGGTAGGACCTTTAAAGTTTCAACCTTTAATCTCGATAGATTTATAGCGGTTGATTGTATTTGAGTGGGTCCTGTATAGACTATAGAACAGAGTATAGAGTGTGATCCACTTGGGTCTTGGTCATTAGAAAATGTCGCATGTCCAGAACGCTCCGGCGTGTCGCCTAAACCGGACGGACTTCCCGCTACCATCATTTGTCATCACGTCAAGCACGCTCAATAGTTTTCAAGCTTATACTTCTTAAGCCTACCAAACTAAACAAACGACCGAATCAAATTTAGACAAACAAAAAATCAAAACATTTCCACCTCGACCTCCAATTCCACGACATCAGAATTACTCCAAGATAGTCGACGTACAGTTGCACTAACCACATCGTAACATTTTAAATTAAGCAACTTTATTCTAAATTCAAAGTAATCTACGTTGTCTGTTTGGATTTTCCTTTGACTGGCTGAAACACAGACAGCAACCACAAAAGATGCTAAAGATT
The DNA here is from genome assembly GCA_030264655.1 of Leptusa sp. GC000079. Taxonomy (NCBI): domain Eukaryota; kingdom Metazoa; phylum Arthropoda; class Insecta; order Coleoptera; family Staphylinidae; genus Leptusa; species Leptusa sp. GC000079. The sequence continues at coordinate 19,192 of JARJDT010006213.1, forward strand.
ATTTCTGTGTCGACATGAAAGTGCCACACGGGATGGTCGTTGAGATTCATAAATAGCATATCCTTTGATGCCACGCATCAGAGGAAATAAAAACGAAATATAAAGTGAATCGAAATGAAAAGAAGCGTAAAGAAAAGCGGGGAAAATTCAGCGGAATTATAATGCTTCCCAAATGCCTGTCCTCCCTCCTAATATTGTTATAGCATGTGCAGAAAATGAGTAGAGGCGAGAAATAAAATTGAATAATGATTTGGCGAGTTTTATTTTTAACACAACTCGTTTCTGTAAGTCTGTACGATAGAAGAAGTCGTGAGTGTATAAGGAAAGGAAATCAATGTTTCCTACATTTCCGACAGGAATTAGATATTCGCGTGATATACCGTTCCGAGCGGCACCGACCTCTTATATCATTCCATTCCGTTTCTACTGGTAGCTGGTAGCACCGTCTGCCATAGTCATTGCGAAGGAAATTAATATTCATTCGCTTAATTATAAATCCTCGTAACAACATTCGATTACCTACTATGAGTATACATTAATTACAATAATATCTGAACGGGGCCAATTATGTATGTAAAATATGTATGCCACTTGTGCTACTATTCGCATTCAAAATAGATTTCGATTCTCTATCCTCGAATAGAACGAATGCAATCAACAATGATATCCAATACAAGTTTATTAATTATTAAATTTCAAAAACGATTGCTGTCATCTTCGAAAATTTAGCACTTTCTTAATGTCCATTGACCAGTCCAGGCAAGATACTAACGTTAAGTAAAGGATTATGTCATCACCGTGGTTGCTTCCAAAGTAACATCTTAATTATCAAGCCTTCATTGTAATGCAAAACAGCTAAATGGCTTCGGAGGTCCCGGAGGGAACCATTAGTTCTTTTATTGAGCATATTACTTCCTACTTAACTAATCTTGATGCTTGACTTCTAAACTTCATTTATTAAGAATATATATTAGGATCATGAATGAATTAAGCTCAGAATAATAAATGAACAATAAGAATAAACCGAATGAAAAGTCATTTTGTCCGTTTTTATTCGGAATCAAAGGGATTATCGTCATTAGGCGCTAACACAATTTGACGCAACAAACTGATTGTTCCTAACAACGAAGAATTTCCAATACAACAAAAGCCTAAAATGCCTATACCTGTCATTGCTTATTGCTATCGTCCTTAGCCTATCTTATAAATAATAAGTTCGTGGCTTAAAATTTCTATTCTACAGGCGAGGCAATAACTCGTGGATTTAGTTCAATTTCGGGCAAACGTCCGTGACATCTTTATTAGGGTGCTATTAACATAAATTCAGATCTAGGATATACTTCGACCATTCAGGAGGATATGGTATGCAATACTTAGGAGTAGCAGCGGTGCCACAAGCAGAAAAAAATGAAGCAGCTTCTACTTCCACAAAACCCAAATCGATGCCACAAGCGCAAGCACGTTTACCGAGCAGAGAAAAATTCTGTACTCACGAAGCAACCCAACTACTGGATGCTGTTGCTACCCCAATAAAATTTTATTCGGTATAATATTTAATATTGAGCATAATATGAAAGTGCTTCTCTCATTTCGCCGAGAAACCATTTCTTCTTCTTCACTTTTATCATCTACTTCTTACGCCTACAGAGAGATCCGAAAATTTTGGAATCTTGTGGTATCCTGTAGATTGCATCGGCAGCAGAGTTTATTGTTTTAGAAAGCTCAGTATAATCTAGCTCGCGCCATCCACCAACCATCAAAAACCTTATAAACCACGCTTCCTTAGCATTGGTCTTGCTCGTATCATATCAAGGAGCTGTTGTTGTAACTAGCAGAGCTAAAGAGTAAAGCGCGCAGCATACGTGGTGGCATAAAAAGCTGGCGTTTCGAGGTAGCAGAAAAAATCGAAATAAAGTATCATCCATCATATTAACTTCGTATTATTACACACTTCTTTTTTCGGTACGTTATGAACTCCTGTTTTCTCCACATACGCATCGAAGCAACAAAACGAAAAACACTCAAACGTTCAGCTCCAAAAACAAAACGAAGCAATGCTTTGTGGGCATCAAGCGCGCAACTCTGAAACAGATTAATAATTGAGACAGCTGAGGTCTTATGCGGTTTCTCATCTCTGCCATCATTTGGTGTCCTTCGTCAACGCGAACGCCGACAAAACGCCTGAAAACCATCAAAAACGATGCGCCGAATGAAAAAAACTCTGGCTCATTTTACTTTTGTTGGACTTATATTAATTCTTATTTATACACGCGTATTATGTTGTTATAACCCTTCGGGTGTCGTTTTTTGTACTTCAGTCGTATTCATTTCATATTTTTATTATATGATTTCTTCGAGTGTGGACTTGCTTTCTGTTATTCAGAATGCGCGTGTGTGTGGTTCTTATTATTTTTATTTTATGTTCGTTTTTCGTTGAAACAAAGCAAAGCGATATCATATTCACACCACAGTCCGGAGTCGAAGTCACACATGTTTTCATGTTGCCTTCAACTTCTTCGAGTCGGAGAACCCTGAAGGATACAACACACCCAGCGACGCGACACATTCATTTGCGTTTGCGTTTCATCGTTTCTTGATTTCTTATATATAGCAGTTATTTCATCGTATCCGTGGTTTCTCGTTGCTTCTTGTTTCGTATTTCTTGGACTTTTTTCTTATTAAAAACTCGAATGACACCATAGCATGCGTTTACTATACCAAATGTTACAGAAACTATCTAACCAGTAAGATATTAGTTGCTCTTCAAGAAAGGGCTTTCTGAAAATGCCTGAATAAGTTGAAAGTTGCTGAATATTTATGAAAACATTCACTTGATTTTGCTCGGAAAACAAGCAACTTGTGCTAAGAATCGCTTTGACCAAGGCAATAGAATTGAAACAAAATGATTCACAGTCCCTTCACATACCACATGCAAAGAGTGCGTAAAGTATTATTTTACACGAAAGACTTTAAAACGAAAATTACGAGACAATGCTGTACGTCAGTGACCTATAACATTCCGCCTTCAATCTGTACTTACAAAACGAACAACGCCCAAGTTGCTTACTTGGAAATATTTCCAATTTGGAATAGACACGAAAGACATGCTTGTCTAATGTATCTATTTCTTCAATTATTCATCTCGTAATGAGATTCTTTTCGTTTTTATCTCATATTACTAACATAATGGGGCAATATTCCTGGAAGTAGTTCCTCCCCCACAGAAAGATATATTTAGGACAAAGGCCTGGGGTAACTTTTTAGCTAATGGATTCGTCACTTCATTATTTCGTATAATTTCCTTCAATAGGTCATTGATGATAGTATATCATTTCAATACAGCACCCTTGGACGTTTATGGCTCCGAAATTAGGTCTCTAGGTTTGTTGTTCCAGTTGTAACGGTTACACAAAATTGACATTTTGACTATCAATTTTTCGGAACGCTCAAGGAAACGACGTTGCAAGAGACACAAAAGACTAGCAGAATAGTAATGAGCTAGTATCTGACAATGAATTCGTCAAACCCTAAATATCTCTCTGTTGCCACAAAAAGAGACAGCTCGACATAAGTGTGTTTACTCAGAGACCAACCGAATTGTGCTTGTGACAATATGACGGTTCCTCTACAATCCAACAGAGAAGAGAATGTAGCCTAGAATGTTGTCATAAAATTTTAGAGCAAAATTGTTTATTGTGGGTAATGAGAAAGAAGTTGTTAAAGCAAACGTCATATATTAAAGTTTGGTCAGCTGAATATACGAAAATATAGAGCTAGCAAAATTGCACGTTCAATAAATTAGAAAGCTGGAAAAGTATTACAATTTTTATTATGCCAAAGCAACAAGCCAACAATAATAACCTAAAGGGCGTAAGTGTACCACAATAAATTTCGGGCCAACTACAGTAGCTGTGTTGGAAGATTCTGGGATTAAGATTGTAAAACTTTACCACACAGCAAACCAAGCACCAAGAAAGTGTGCTACTGATTTCATTTAACAGAATATAATATAAGAATATTGTGGGTGAAAAAAAACCAACAAACTAACAATTTTATTGTAAAGTTACCTTCAATAAAAATATTTTGCCCTATTTGTCAGAAAATTAATATCGTAAATCTTGAATATTAAACTTAAATTGCATTTCCCTTTTATTTTCACGGATGCGGTCTTTTTCTTTTTCAATTTGCACTCAATTTAGTTGACCATTTTATACCTTTTAATCGCATTTCCTCAGCGATATTTCAATGTGCATACCACAGAGACAAAGTTGTTGCAAACTCGCAACTGGTTCACCGCGTTCCATGCCATAATAAACTAACTAAACTAGTCCTAGTCCTATAGCAATGAACTCGTACGCTGGCGCGCATAGAAATTATCATGAATTAGTAACGAGACGTGTATTTAACTATATCGAACGCTGCGCACACGATGAATAAATGGCAAAATGATATCAGACTGGATTTGTAAAATCTTTCATTTCAAGCTAGCATAACAAAACCTAACTCTTGCGAAATTAAAGCCACATTCTATGTTTGTAACTTTTGCAGAAATCCTGTCTTGCAAAGAAATTGTTTTGTTTTTTATAGAGACACAGAAAACATAATTGTCCTTCGATCGTGTCCCATGTCCATCCTAAGAGGAGTTACTTCCAGCACCTGACTTTACACTTTCAGGAATTAAACTCTTGCGCGATTGCCATTGGCATTGCAGCATTAACAACGCACGACTATTAAAAAGTTTACAGTTTTTTGCGCGATCGCCATGAGTGCGCGTTCTATTCTTTTCCTTAGGTATAGAAACAATCGATTCGTAGAAACGGAATACGCGCGACTGCGGATAAATTGAATTTTTGTGTTCATCGCCTTTTTATTTCTTTCAATTCTGTTCACGTTTTTTACCATGTGACTGAAATCGTCATTAGTCAGAAGACACACACAGTAGGAACGGCCAACAATAGCAAGTCGTCACATTTTTTCCACATTTCCACAAATAATTGAAACATACCTACCTGCAATAGCTTGATAATCAATATGGCTATAGCTGTTCACTGCTATTACCGATATGGGTAATAGATAATGACAATGGAGAATTTCATTGAATGTTCATTGAATTATTAATTCGAAGAACTGTACCCGTTTTCTGTCGTTTGTCATTTTTTTCTTTCATTTTAGCATTTTAATGTAAACGGTTAATGGCGAGTTAGTGGATCAATCACCAGAAACCGTACGATTTCATTAATATAATGAATCTATTTGAGAAGTTTGTTAAAGGAAACGACGGTCCCAAAAAAGTCATTAATTAGCAAAAGGCCCGGGCACGCGATTCAAACAATTCGCTCGAGCATATTCCACTCTACATAGTGGAATTTCCTTTATTCGATTCGAATGCAAATCAAACACAACACCAACTGAACTGGTCGTCGGTTTCTTTTATTTTATTATGCGCGTATAAAGAGTTATTCTAATTTTATTTGAAATTCTTTAATGTCGTTCCACGTTCGTTTCCTCTATTAGTTACTACTTTGCGTTTCAAACGAATGGCGCAAACTACTTTAGTTTATTATATTTCATTTTGCATGATATCGTCTGTCATTTTATAAACAATTTATTTATATTTGCATTAATCGTATCAGTTTAGTGCCCATATACAGAGTGTTCCTCAACAATTCAATGTTCTCGAGTTTTATTATATGAGGCAGTTATATGAAGAGGAGGTTTCTAACACTTTTAGACTTTGTTTATTAGCAAATAAAACTTAACGGAGAATATTGTTCATTATTAGCGTTTAACGAAGTCGTTGCAATCGTATATCTGCATGACATGCATACACTTTTAATAGTCATTTCTTATTTACATCTAATTACTCATTAGTCTTTTTATTGCGTATACAAGTTTAATCGTTTGATCTAATATCTAATAAAAGGAAATACAAAACGAAATAAGCAGTGCGTAGATATACTCAAGGATTTAGGATTAGCGCATTTTCAGTATCATTAAAGAATTCAAACACATCACGTCTTTAAATATTTATTACATTCATAAAGTTGTTGCGATTAAGTTAAGGAACTCAATAAAGGAACGCATAAATTGATGACATAAACAAATATGTTCTTATAACAAGAACAACAATTTTGACCATTTGGTGAGCGTTATTGCTAAGATTTGAATTCCTGCCTTGGTGACTTTCTAAAAAAATATTTACAACTTAATAATGGTATTATACTAGGAGAATGCATTGGTTTGATAAATTGAGGGGCTTAAAACGGTAGTTTTATTTTTTGGTTGAGAATTTACAACTCAATTTGTTTGCTGTCAGCCCAGGACTTTCCTTGTTTCCTGGTATTTGATAATTTTATTGGGCCAATGTTATTTGGTTTGGTTTCTGTCAGTAAAATTTGCAGCTCCTATGCTACTATTGAACTACTGTTATTGCAAGAAACAACAACAGTGATACAGCCATGCAAAAGTTTGCCAAAAGTTTCAACTCCGCGAACTTTGATGGAAATCAGAAAATGATTCATTTGTTTTTGAATAATTCTGCATGTTCTGAGTGCAGATGTGTGAAGTGAAGAAAACACGCATGGAATTTTTATGAGATTGTTAGAACATTGCAATATGACTAGGCGATTCTTATATTTCACACTTTTCTCCTCTCGTTGCTGGAATGTTTCCGTGGTTTGTAAGTAGTGCGCGATCGAGGACGAGCACGAGCATACAGAAATGTATAAAAATCCGGCCATTTATCATAGAACATTTCGACTGCCGGCTGCCTATAAAGGCCTGCTACTTACGGTCTATGGGATGGCTTACCGATTGCCTTGACCTCGCCATCGATAATTCAAAATTAGGCAATAAACATAAACGTCAATGAGCACATATTCACCATTCGACTGGTCGTATTTTTTCGAGAAATATTTTTAGCGGCGCTCTTGGTAGAACGTGCGGTGAAACGCGTGTCGAACAATGGAAAACGACAGAAATTTATCGCCGTTTACCACAAATAACTTACGAAAATTATTACGTGCCTAAACTAGTAATATAAATAAATTATTGCGCGTATCAAGTTACCTTCACTGGGCACATTGCACATCAACATCTACAAATACGAGAATTAATGCTGGATTTCTTGATTTAGCTTTAATGAAATGTTGAAGATTTAAAGCAAAAACTTAAGACAATTGAAATGAAATGCTCTTATGCTGAGATCCTGGCTGACGGTAGTAATTTTATTGGCATCATGCAAAAAGACAGCCGTGACTTTAGGTATACACGGAGAAATTCAATATGGAAAAGCAATGTCTTTCCGCCTTTTTCGTTTTTATATATTTTCGCCGTATTTCCTATAAATATTTGCCCTGGTTTGAATATGCGCGCATATACTTCAAAAAGATATCGACACAGAGCGCCTCCGAGCATCAAGTTTTCCTCAGACATCCAAACGATTTCCATTTCTAATATGTGCGCTCATTTCTTCTTTCCATCGATCTTTTCGTTTTATTTCGTCCCTTTATGTGCATTTTCGACATCGGCATCTGGGTACCTTTCTACTCGAAAATATAGTAGCACATAGTCCTTTTGGTAGGATACGATTACTTACTTATTTAGTTTAATGCTACTATTACTTCTGAAATTCTTTTAATCTACAAAAACGGGAAATTCGAACGTTTCTCTATAGTCTGGTGCTGGA
>JARJDT010006241.1:0-21399 GCA_030264655.1 Leptusa sp. GC000079
AACATCCCGTCAGGAACGGTGAAGGTTACTCACGTCGCTAATGGATAAAGATTGATAAGTATGTGAATTGACATTTAATTTTATGTATGCACTTGCTAAACTAAAGGTGTATGATAAATCGATGTATGTCATCAATAAAAGTTATTCCAATGATAATTAGTAATGAAATGATGATTAGTTAGATTTGAATTCAAAGTTGAATACAATTATTTCGAGTGGATTGCATTTTTGTTGGCAATCACGAAATATATTTGTGCATTTGTTTTAGATAAAATACCGGGTGTTCTATATGAATTGACAAAGTTGCATCAATTTCCAAGCATTTTAGTTTTTTGTACAAATTTTATTTATTTTTAAGGATCTTGACCAAGAATTTGAAATCGATCCGGTGACACCTTCTACGTTTTGAGTTAAATGTTCGATATTTTCTAGATACATTTTTATTTACACCGACAAATAAATATTATTGTTTTAATTAAGTTTCACTTGAATTCCAATATTAAAGAATCATACATTTCCTTCAACGCCTTCGTTTAATATTTGTATTTGGTTTGCTATAGTTAAGGTTGAAACTAATGAAACTATTTGTTTTGCTACCTCAAAGGTAAACAGTGTTTGTTAACGAAAAGAAAAATTATGAAGCAGATGTATAGGTATAGAAAATATGACCAAAAAATTGTCTGAAATCAAATGCGGATTTGAGAAATATGAAAGAAATACAACTAAAATCAAATCAAAGTATATTGTCAATTTGGTACTAATTCGTTCTGCAAGTGGCTTGTTTAGCTTCAGCAAGTTGTAAATACAGGTTGGCTGCTTTTAAAAACAATGGGGGTGTTTTTTCTATATTCACTTAAATGTTTTTTGTAACTTCCAATCCCATCCTATTTTCCATCATTTTCGGGTAAAATCGAATTTTGTTTTTCTTTTACAGACTGAGTTTACATCTGCACTTTCAGCCTACATAAATAAAAATAAAACAAGAGCGTAAACGAAAATAACACCGAATATTGAGATACAACCGCGCCTAAGAAAGTAGGTACACCCAAAATCTCTTCTGCTTCCTGCGTCTCTGGCTGCATTATTCTTTATAACCTAGCAACTAATGCAATCAAAAACTGACAACTGCACATGCCTATGAAAAAGTAATAACCGAAAAGTGGGAAACCAAAGCCATCATTGCTGAGATTCTACAAAATCGAAAAATATAACTTAAAACTTGAAAAGAATACAGGAACGGAAAACTGACAATTTAAAGTTTGCATTTTGCTACATTAGAACATTTGGTCAAAATGAAGTGGTATGGTTTATGCCTATTGGCAACATTCGCTGCTTTATGTCTACTGGAAAAGCATACGACATTCGCTGCACCAAGTCCACGCTCCGACGACTTGTTGAAGACTCTGCAGGATTTGGAACAAATTTATTCGTCGATGGCCAGACCGAGGTAACGTTTATATTCTTTTAACATCTGCGCAAAAGTGTTATTAATGTTCAATATTTCAATACCACAAAATTGCATATACTTATGTAGATAGAGTCTATAAAAATACACATTGTCAACTTTCTGCTCTGTACTTTTCCTAGTTTCAGCTTTATTTTGTCAATTGTTTATGGTAATTGATTCACTTTGCTATTGCTTTTCGTTATTCTGAATGTTTGTCTAGTTCACCCATGCCTTGTAAATTGCTATTCGACCAAGTACAAAATTTGCATTGTTTGGAGCCAATTTATGGGGAAATTACAGTTTCAGTCCAATGTTTTGATTAAATTTTGATATGTTTCGTTTAAATATGAAAATCCTCAATAAACAAATTAGTTATGCTAAGATTAAATGTTTCAAATTAATTTCCTGCATATAAAACAGAATTAGGTATTATAATGCATAAATGAATTAACTTCAAAGCAGCGGTTGTGTATTTAATACTGAAATAAAACTAAGCTATTTTTTGGATTAGAGTTTTTCATTCTTCACACTTGGATGATGGCTAGTTAATTGTGATGTAACATATTTAGCGATTTGCTCTGTCTGAATATAGAAATATCCATCTTCTAATTAACAAAAACTAGGATATAAAAAATACTCACATATTTAAGAGTACTAAATGTGTATGTATAATATACAGGGTGATCGAATAGATCTGAAGAACACTTGAATTTTGCGCCATAAAAATGTCAAACTAACATACATATCCTATTAGTTTGACTTTGTCATGGTGCGAAATTCAACTAATCTTCAGTTCTATCCGATCACCCTTTATTTGAAAGACGAAAGTAGATGTAGGAAAATATTAATTTATTATAGCAACAGGATTACTTCAAGTATTTTGCATATAATACACAATCTCTTTACTTTGTTAATGTTTTCTTTTCATTTTCGGTCCGATATAGCATGCACGCATTTGTTAAGTGATTTCCTTCTTGCTCATCTTTTCCTATTAATTTCCGAATGTATATTCATTGTTTATATAGTTTAATCTTTCTTTATTATTAGCATACATATGGCAATTAAAGTGTCATAGTAGGTATAAACTTATTTTATTATGTGGGTAGTTTTAGTTGAGTTTTATCTTCGCGTTAATAGTTTTATACATAACAATGTGTGATTCAAAACTTGAGGTTGGGTGCTAAGCAAAAAATAAAGCTTGCCTAGGGTGACCATACGTTTCAAAGTGTTTGTTTTCAGTTTTCAGTATGTTATTTTGATTCTTGATGAATGATGATGAATATTTTGTGAGTATTTCTTTTCCACATCTTATACATTTTATTTGCTTTCATGTCAGTTGAAATATAGGTCTAAAGAAAAGAAAATGCAAATATTCAAAGGAAATTACCGAAGAATATCCGTTTATTAAAAAATCAAAACTGGATACAAATGTTGTTTGTTCTGTGTGCCATTCAGAATTTTCCATTGGTGCCGACGGGAAAAATGATAATATCCCGTCATAATCATTGCAAAAAGCATAAGAATGCAATACAATCAGTTGCAAGTTTGACTACGAGTCGCATCACTACATTTTTTTTAAGAAAACATTTTAATGAGTATGATACAAAACTGGCATTAGCCGAAGCAGTTTTTCATTTCATAAAATAATGCACAATAGCACAATTATTCCTTCCGGTCCTATGGATTGATTTCGAAAAATTTTGGTCACTCTAAGCTACTCTGAATTGAGTCAATACCAATGTGAAAATCAATATTCGAAGGATGATTTTCTACCATGCAGAAATCCACAAATTAGCGTTCAATGGAACAGGATGCAATTGTTTTACAACGTAAAAAATTATAACGAAATAAAAACGTGATACGTCAAAAAGTACAAATGCTTCACTCAACACTTACAAAATATTCCTTCCGTGTGTGCTAAATGCGAAACATGTACAAAATTCGACGTGGAAAAAGAATAGAATATTGAAAAATGCTGGAATAAATGCTAATCCAGCTTAATATCTAGATACCCCTTAAATCCACACAACCATTTAAATTCATACGGACAAAAACAAGAAGTATCCAAAAATCAATATTTTTTTTACGTGGATACTTATCACAAATTTACAAGCGCTTGCAAAGAAAAAGAGGAACTTAACACACAACAAGTTTACATATACTTTCATGTTCATATCTTTTTAAAGTTTTACAACCGATATATTTCTAGCAATCTTGGCCCTTAACTAAGCTGTTATTATGGAAAACTATAACTATATTTATTCCATTTTTTAACAATAGTTTTTTAAAACATACAAATGGTATTTTCTATACTATGTGTGTATACCTGGCAGACAAAACAGTCATTTTTGGAAAATTATTAGTCAATTAGACAAGTCTATATGGTTAATTTCAATTTGTTTTTGCACTAGAAGTCGAAATTTTAAAATCATCCTAACAAGCAGTTGAACACAATAAACATCAAACAGTTTAAAGGAAAATTCATTTGTTCCTAACATGCTTGAACGCTCAAAAAAACAAACTTAGGCAGTTGGGTCATGTATTATTTTTCATATGTTGTACGTATGTAGAATTACTAGAAAAAGTTCCGCGCATTTTCACACGCAGATCGGACGTGAAACATTTTTTGACAAATTTCAACATTCCTTTAAATAGTAATTTACAGTGTAATTATGTGACCAAACAATACGTACTTGTGCGGTGTCACCTTTATTATGAGTGGCATTTTCTTAGTAGAATAGAAACAATCGTAATTTTAAGCCCAAATCAATAAAGTTCCAACATAATAAAGATAAGAAAGCTTTGTAACTTTGTGACTACTTTATATGACAATACGTTCCACAGTGTACTTGCATCCATACATAAAACGGCAAAACACACCCAATAAAGTCGAAACATGTGGCCTGAAAAGTCATACTTTAGGCACGTGTCAATAAATACTATTTTAATAATATCATAATGTCGCAAAATCACAATAACAACAAGTTGAAACTTCGCTTTAAACTTAAAACCAACATTGAATTTGACTACATAAATACGAGCAAGGGCTTGAACTTTGAAATACTTTGACTAATGACATCCAAAAAATAAATATAAATAGGAAGTTCATCGGATATTCCATGTTTGGTATATTATAATAGAATTAAAGAACCATAAAAAGATAACACCACGCCGAATTGAAAATAAATTGGAAATCGATATGTTCCAAAGCGTGGCTTTTTATAAAGCTATTAGTAAACTTTTTCCTGAAAGAACTGTGCTATAAATTTTTCTTTTCCAAACATAATTTTTACTACAAAATATTTAACGATTGTTCAGGATAAATCGTTATCAAATTGGTCGTTATAGCTGAAAACTGATTTCAAAGCAAGCAAATATTCGGTGCATTTTTGTATATTGAATTAAAAAAACTCTTATAACTTTCACCGTCGAGAGTATTGGAATTACCTTTTATCTGGGGTTTTATTCTAGTTTCAGGGCCAACTTGAACACTCGGTTTATTTAACATAATATTAATGAAAACATTTTTAACAGCATATAAGTATTTTTATTTTATTTACTCTGCGTTAGACAATAAAACGATGAAAATTTATAGAATCAATACATTTTTAAAGAAATATTCCCACGATTTATTGGAAATTAAAATGGTTATTGGATACGAACATTTTTGAGGTGGGTTTTTAGCCCAAAGGCAACAAGCTATTTAATTAAAATTTTATCAGATGGTCTAAAATAACATAATACTTATAATTATAAACAGGGTGTTATTTATTATAAGTGACATTAACTTTCGAATATGTTTTCAAATCTCATTTTAAGATGATTTTGAGTTAGTGTGGTTTGAAAACCTTCGCCCTTAGGGGCCCTCAAAGTGGGTCCCCATTTTCCAATCACAGGCTAACATCAAGCCTCGCAACATAAATTGGCTTAAGAAACAAATAAAATACTCTAGTCTAGTATACTAAGTTCTTTCAAAGATAGTCTACAGAAATTCTCGTTTAAAATATCGCATTTTTTTAGTTTTTAAATAAAATTTCTCAATTACTGTTTGCATTATTGTTAAAAGTTTTCTATGGTGCATGAATCATTGCTTTCGATGTACTTACCTATACGTAATAGATAGTTGTAATTACCTGTTCAATCGTTAAATTTATTTGTAAATAATTATGAACATCACACAGACTTCATGTGAATTGCTAAACGCACCAATGAATGGCAACAATAAATTAAATACAGCCAAAAAATTGTTGTTATATACGTTGAAAAATAAGCTTACATGTATTAGACCTTAGTAAAGTTTCTCCTTAAGCCCTTAATCACGCCTGCGAGTAGAACTAAAGCCTAAAACTGACTGTATTCGTAGATTGGCTATATCAAATTTCTCACCCCTCGTAAATTTATTCCCGCATTTAAGAAATTCATTGTACCCCTATCAAGTAGATAATAACCACACAGATACAATGTCCAATGCAAATCTATTATTCCTACAAGATTTTAATATTTAAAAACAAGACTTTTACTAAATAAAGTCACTATCTAACACCACATCAAGTTGTGAATGCCTTTAAACAATCAACCAAACAATAAAAATGCCAGTAAAATATGTTGTGAAAGCTAACGCGGTCATGGTGGCAGGTAGTGTGCGAAGTGGTTCCGCGATTGAGCCGGGAATGAGCAAGAAAGTGCAACGTGCCATGAAGATGATCGAAATGCAACAGTTGGAAAGATTGTATGCGCATCGGGCGCGCCCAAGGTGAGAATTTCCCAATTGCCCAAATTCACACATCTCAAATCTTACAATAAGGTGTCCTCTATCAGTCTAACGATTATTTATAATTTTTTTTTGTTAGAACCACTATTGATATGTTGTCTTTTGTAAGCACACAAATACTTTGTGAATGTTTGTTTATCACAAATTTTTCCCAACTTTGATACAAAATGTTTTTTGACATCTGCAGGCCAAATTTATACATAGATTAGTGCCATTCTCTCATGTACGAGTTAAAATTGGCTCCCAGTTGGGATTTAAACCAGGAATTAGACTTTAACTCGAACATGAGCAAATGGGGAACTTGATTTAATAGCTACATAAATAGTTGCTCAACATTTTGTTTGTTTGAAATTTGATAATGCACATCAACTATTTGAATCAAAACAATTAGAATTGCTAGAATTTGAACTAGTTGACCACTTATGTTTAGTATGTACCTAAATACAGATAATGTGTAGGAGTTAAGGGTAGTGAATAGGTGAATACATCACTCAACAACATAGTTGTAGTTGGTATTCTGGTGTCTGTTCACAGTCCTAGAAATACATCATATTCTCGTATAATGTTTGCAATGGTGGTAATTCAATATGTTGTACATGTTTATAATTATAAATTTGTGTGCGTTCTTATAATTTAGACCAAGTACGTCTCTTATTAATTATGTTAATTAATCATCTGTAATTAACACGTCTACTTGAATACGCTTGTAATTTAACATAGTCACATAATAAACTATCATGCCTACAGGTAGTTTCCATGCACTTTAGTACTATGTATTAATGTATAGTTTTACATTTTACTTGCAGATTTTCTACGTTAATTTTATTTAATTTTGGTAGTAAAGTTCGCACATAGTTATTTATTTAGTTTAGTTAATATTTGCTCGAACTGTACTCAAAGGTGGCTAAAAATAAGATGATTTGCTCCTTCATACATTTTTATTAAGAGATTATCTTCGTCGCCTTTGAGATTTGTACGAAAAGTGAGATCAGTCAGGAAGCAACGAGTTGCTAACTTCATTTAGATATTAATATAGAATATAGTTTTGCATGAGTTATAATTAAACTCAATTAAAAGTCGAAGTAACACTTTTTAAAGCAGTGAAAATTCTTGCAAAATATTGAACCATTTCTACTTGTATCACATTTTTTGTGGTTGTTTTAAATTTAAGATTTAAAAAAAATAAAACTTTGTTGTGAAGAAGTTTGCTAAATATTAGGACAAACTACTTGTGACGATTCGAGTTATCGTTCAAGTATTCTCCATCTGTTGGTCAGCAATGAAACTACTTCTAAATATGTGTTTTTTTATTTGATTAAGAGAAAAACAGGATCAAATTTACAAGAACACACTAAACACTAACTTAATTTAAAGAAAAAGTCTGAAAATCCAGGCAAACGAAAGATTTGATTCGAAATTTGAATTACATATTTATAATTAGTTCCAAAGCAGCCATATAGGTCGTTTTCGGTCATGTCAATATCGCCAATTTTCTCAAGATCAACTTTCAAGAAATAATTAAAATTTGCAACTTTAAAATCAAGGCTTGAGATAATTTGAAAATGTGTTGTCTCTTGTTACCGTTTAAAAAATCATTGGTTTATTATCCTAATAAATTTTCCACATTTTGAATTTGACATGAGTTTAACGTATTTACATAAACATACACATTTTATAAGTTGCCTTGATTTCAAACAAATCTAAAAGTACAAACATGAACATTATTTGCCATCTTCAATAGCATGCTATGTAGATGAGATCGTCTTATCCACGCGCTTGGACGGGAATTCGTGTTTATGCGATAGTGATACTACGCGTATAACATGAAATAGGTGCTGACTTGATGCATGGTAAGTTCAAGCGTGGATTCAAGTTAGTAGCTGATTTATATACCGTGCCTGCAACAGTTGAAAGGACGCAGAGATTAAGTTTACGATGTGCGCTGCATTTAATATAGCGCTAAAAGTTATAAGGTGTATGATTAATTACGCTTATATTTAAAGCTAGGACAGTCTTAAAACGCTAAACTTAATACGTATAGCAAGTAGCAATATTTAAAAATTAAATATTAGAAAATAATGTTTACTTGGAAAACGTCAACTTGCAATATTAAAATTTATTATTAATAGTTTCTAAACGCATCAGTTTCACGCCAGTGGAAAGATTAGTCGGTTAAATTTAAATATGTGCCATATTTTTTCGCATTTCACAAGATTTTCTGTGCTCTGTGCATATGCCAGCTGACGTTTTTGTGGAATTGCGCTGGATCTGAACGTTTGATCTAACTTTTGTCAGTTAATTACGATCTACATTTGTGTGTAACGCTTTCGATGAGCGAATCGTAGCGTTGGATGCATTGGGAGCTTTTGTTCAACGCGTAATATTTCGTTCACATTCGTGCTCAATATGCGCGCCTTCACATTGAATTAAATCGCAGAGTGAGGGTGTGGGTCCTGTGGAAATTTCAAAGTGCTTTGATGCAGTGAACATGTAGCTGATTTTTTCATTTATCCGTTTTTACCGGGAACATTCCTTATCAATATAATACAGAATACAGAGGTTTTATTTAATTTACTCATCGATATGCAAGTTAAAAATAAATTGGGTACATTTTTTCGAAGTTAACGTTTGAGCTTAACATTTTCGGCATGATCTATATTTTATGCAAAGCAAAGAGATTCAAACTTCAACTTGTTTCTGTTACAGATTTGGCAAACGGGATCGTATTTTGAATAAGAATGATGTTTTCGAAAACTCATCTCCCGAATATACTGATGTACAGGTAAGAGTACTTGTACTTATTTAGTTTAGTAAGTTTAGTTCATTTCGAAAATTTATAATAAATCTAGTGCGTACTTGATTAATTTATTGTTGTGTGATTGTGACTCACTTCGTTAGATTCTCGGAATAAACTTCTATTCTATTTTTATTTATTATTAATGAATATCGAATGTAAACGCATTTAATTTATGCTACTAATTGCCGCTTCTTAAATTAAATCATTTTTTATCTAAAGCGAGCGAATTAGTAACAAATGAATGCGAGTTTAATTATAATTTGAAACAATGCATAATTGAAATGTTTGAAGTGAATTACAATAAAATGGAAAACGAGAAAGTGCTCTTATTTATAATTGAGCTCGTACTCTTTACTGTTTATCACTTGCCATTGCACATTGCCGTAAATTTGCATCTTGCATTTCGTTGAACGAGCTGATCTGAGATCTGAGAGCAAACTTAGTTGAACATTCACCGCTAATCGATGTTGGAATGTTTCACTTGAAGCGCAATATGCAAGACTGCCGTTGTGGTTAAAAATCGTATACACTGATTTCCTCTCATTGCAACCGTTTTATAGACTGTGCACACTTTTTAATCATATTCTTAATCTTAATGATGGTAAATATTGACTTGCACTGTTTACGGTTTTGTCGTCCGTTTTCAATTTTCATTTAATCTTCCAACTTGATTAATGTTTTCTCTTCTCTCATACAATAGTATAAATTTAATTATATTTTTGGCCTACACACGTGTTACACACGTGGAAAGTTCACTGAACATGAAAACAAATAAATTGCATTTTCCGGATAGCCATCATCAAAACGTTTATTTCGCGGTAGTATCTAATATAATAAATAAATAAACAGTTTGGTGTAGTAAATGACGAAATAAAATTATTTGAAAAACAAGGATTGTAGGACTATTAAATTGGTATGTGGCATTATGGTAATATTTAATAATTTATTTATGCAAAAGTGTTAAGCATTAATAGTTATGTAAATTGAAAAATCGTTTTCTGCAAAATTTAGCAAACGAGTCAAATACTACAAATTTAACAAGTTTTAATTTATTGCAAAAAAATCAAAATTTTGTTTGAAAACAAAAGCAGGGAAGCTTCCCCCAAATAGTTTTTCAGAAAAATCAAAATACATTTTTGTGTTCCTCTTTGAAACCCTATCCGTGGACATTTTATTACCATATTTAATGGTATATCTAGCAAGTCTACAACTTTTTATTTACTTTTTGTAATTATTAATATCTTATAATCTTTGGGTCCTAAGCACACAAGCATAAATATCTACTATTGGACTTTCGTTATTTCGAACAAAATATATTAAACTTAAAACAAATATTAGCTTTGTTGATCTTTGTTGGTTTCGTTCTGCCAATTTATCGTAGCTAACATTTTCTAACTTTAATCTTTCGGTACTATTCGAGCACAGTCTGAAGTTTACAAAAAGGAGAAAATTAAATATTTAAAATAATTTAAGTATTCAAAGCCATTAATTAAAATAATAATGTCATGATGATCAGAATTCTCATTAAGAAGTTCAAATAATTCGAACAATAATTCCAAGTTCAAAACAACAATTAAGTCATGAACGGTGTATACCTACGTATTTACGCAGAACACATATATCTTAAAACAAAATAAATTCTATAATCCTCACTTTGGAAATCTAGACACAAGATAGAAATTCCTCCACTGTAAAGCTACATGTTCAAATTCCGATAGTATTTCCCATTTCACATTTGCCATTTCCATTAGCAATTCGTGCATTTCCTCTCTGCAAAGCATTATATTCCCATTTTACATTCCAGTATGCGTAAGCTTGCAGGAATCTGTAGTACTTTATATTTAGGCTGGCAAGATTTCTCTTTAAAACAATAAACTACACATAATCCATTTGAACTAAAATCTAAATTAACCTCTAACAACTTCAGCGGCGGGAAAATAAAATGCAGCAATAATTTTTATGCCAAAAATTTAATCCTAATTTAATTTTCCAATAATTTGAGATTACACGGACATCAATTTTTGTGACTTTTCGGCAGGAATCGCTTGGCATTGTTTGGGCCCACTTTATACACTCGTTGCTTAAATAACTATTAGAACACGGCATGTCATCATTTGAAGCACTTGATTTAAAAGCAAATCCCCAAGCTGGATGTATTTACAATTCGTCGAGTTTTTCAAAATTAACCGTTGATGTGTGAACTCAGTTTCGAATCAAAACTTAAATCCATAGCCAACTTGCCAACTTGGGTTTCGCTTTTAAAAGTAGTCTCTGTACGTCTAGTTAAGAAATGTGAGGTATCCTGTAGATTATTTGAAACGAAAAAGTCGTGTGTATATTTGTTGATTTGTTGTATATTTGCATTGTAGTCAAACGATGATGGAAATGTTCCAGTTATTAAGTGGGGAGTTGGAGGACTGGCTTCCGACGCGGAGATGAAAACAGACAACCGAATGAATAGGCGAAGTGGCAATGTACCCACATCAATGCGTCAACACCAGCTACAACAATTACAGCATCTTTACCAAAATCAATTCGACTAATTAATTTATTTTTAATAAATAGTTTAACTGCGCTCGTTTACCTGCTGTTTCATAGTACTTGTATCAATTTAAATTTAAAAACATTTGAGCTCCATTTGCAGCTTGTCCACTAATTCGACGTGCAATAGCTATAAACTTACTAACATTTTTAATCTGTTTGTCTAGTCATCATAACTTGTATGCAAGCAACAATTTCAATTAGGTATGATAAACAAATAAAACAGGAAGTGAAACAGTGGTTTAACGAAGAGAGGTATTTTGATTGAAGTTTGAATAAAATATGTCAAGTTGTCTATAAATATGAACAAAAAAAATTAAAATATTATTCATCAAACTTTGTAACTTATTTGATTCGAAATGTTAGCAATTATTAATAATATACATAATTTTAGTGTTAAAATAAAATTTAACGAATAAAGCTATAAATTATAAAATAAAGACATTTTAAAATTACTTTTACACATATTTGATTTTATTTCTTTGTGGTTTATTTACTGCAATAATTTATTTAATTATCAAAAAAACATAAGATTCCTTAATTAATTTTTAAGTAGACAATCAACAATGTTTTCATATTCAATTAGTTATTCAAATGAGCTTTAATTCTAAATTAAATTTTAAGTTCTAAGCCCCATTTGCACCGATTAAATTATGTTGTACTTAAAATTAAGTTGAACTTAATTATGTCTACATAAGCTTGTATTGGTATAAGTATTACTTAAAGTGGAACAAATGCCTCGGTGCAAATGGCCCTTAATAAAATTAAAATGTTAGTGATAAACAAACTTAATCTATTATTATTATATCATTAAAATTGGCCCATAATAGCTTGACACAAAATGACACAATATAAAATAAGTTAAATTCAGAAACAATTATATTTTCAAAATAAAATATGCTTACAATATTATCTGTTTTTTTTATTTTTATCCGACTGAATGGGGGAAAATAATCCCGTGAATTTGAAAAGTTATAGAATTTTGTTTGTAAATTTAAATACATGGTTGTCTGTTAAGTTTTTTTAGTTTTTCTTTTATTAAAGCAAAATACTTTCGTGTATTGAAAAATGTGTTTAATAATCAGTTTATTAAATTACCTCGGCTCTTCCCAAATGAATAGCTCCAGAAATGACAAAATTAAATCTACAAAAGTATTCTCTGTCAGAAGTATAATAAAACTAAAAATATCCGACTCAAACATAAACATTTTTTTAAGATTTTTCTGGTACTCCACTGTTGGTCCCCAACCACCCCACGCGAGGAAATGCCCTACTTATGATTCACCCTGTATAAGTATGACCACTGCCACGAAGTAAAAACCACGAAGTAACAAATTAATTTGAATCGGATTTCAGTATTCCTCGATCTTTTTGGATATTAGATATACCTACATCTTTTAAAAACTGAACTAAAGCCCGCAATTTCTCTAAAATTCCTGTTTTCGACAACAAAACGTTAGATTAGGACGTGTGGGTTCGGCCTGTATTAAGTACTTACCACACTTAATAATTTGGTATTTGACCCATTTTAATAATATTATTATTATCTAATTTTTAATTCCGATGCGTCTTCTGCGTATTTATCTCTTCAGATCGTTTAGTACTCATTAGTAATTCTGGCAAAAATACGTCGTTTAAAAGGAATTTCAATTAGCTCGCTCGCTAATTATTCACTGATGCCTTATTACCACCCCGCAAACGGCGAGTCCGCTTCAACAGTTTCAGCAAGTGTGCAACTTTTCGCATTTTAAATAAAGAACCAATTTTACTCAATTAGCACATAATTTATTGTTATACATTTCTAAAAGAGGGAAAAAATTCATTGAATACGTCTGCTGTGTATAAAAGAAAGAAAGATTGGGTGGATGTTTAATGCTTATAAACCGAATATTAAGCACAATAATTAGCGAAATGAGTGGCAAAACAATTAATTAATACACGCTTCAGCATTATTCTAAATAAAAAACTTTATTTAAATTTCGTTATAATTCTAAGTAGAAAATAAATTGTTCTCTTCTTAAATCGACCAAATTCAAATTAAATTATATTTTCCCGTGTTACTGACAGGCTGCAGTTAGAACAAAGCTGAAAGCATCATTGTATTTAAACTTTAATATCCGCTATTCATTATTGCAAAGAGCAATCAATATATGCTTGGTCCTTTCCCCTTTCCCGTTCGCAGTTTATCAAGCGAAACAGTAGCCAAATGACATGGCTATAAGAAATTCTTATTACGCGCATAGAATTTTCACAGGCCTTGCTTCCCTTGCAATTTCCTTATTTTCCTTATTTCTAATTATAAACTTTAATAATGTCAACATAGCCATCAAACCAGCGAACAAACCACAGAGGCTGAGTGTCTGACCTTATTGCCTCTGCGGTTATAGCGGAATAGGATGTAACAGCCGCAGCGTATCCGCCCGCCCAAAGATTAAGTCCTTCATGTGTGCTTCATTTTCCAAGCAACAAGTATTAACGACTAGACGAGAAATGACAATTTTTGAAATTAACCATCAGTGTAACGCCGTAGATCATAATTTAAAGAAATAAGTTCTCTTAGCATAATGCATTTAGCTTTTCTTTAATATTCTTATTTTCCGAAAGTATATAAGTATCAAAAGTACGCGATTCAAGTATGTAGTGTGTGAAATAAGCTACCTACATGCCTGCTAATTAAGTCAGTTAATCAGCACGATCGAAAGATTAATGCATATCTGAATACCTCTATCAAGCTATTACTGCCAACATCTAAGCTTACTGAATATACATTAACTTTTACTATTTCGCACTATTAAATAGGCAATATCAAGTTCTACATATAAATTTCAATTTTCTCGATCTCAAAATCTCAAGCTAAATAATACTTCATAAGATACATTCTAAAGTATTCTTTTTATAACTAAAACGTAAAAACAAAAAACCCATTAAAATAATTAAAATAAACAGGTTCTTATAAGGGATGACTAAGAGACAATTATAATTTTTGAGGACAATTATTTCTGGAAATTGACAGCAAAACGTGATTACACTATTATTGAAACGAAAGAAATATACTACTAATGGAATTTATTTATCGTCTCTTCACAACGACTTTTGTTATTGTCGTTTTGTCATTAAAACGAGTCAAACAATGTAACCCAAGTAATAAAACCAAAGAGCTTTAGCTCTATCTCTATCTCTTATACCGTATGTCCTCGAATTGAATGGATAAGAGGCATTTGTTACTTTCCTGCATCTTTTCAAACCGTTAGCTAAATCAGTTGTTTGTACACACTTGAAAAAATGTAGTTTTAAGAATTTCAGTCTTTTATGCGGAACATACTGTATTTTGAAGAGATATCGGAACAAAGATTGGGTAATTATTTGTATAAGTAAAAGTGTGTTGGGCAAAAACGAGCTTCAATTTAGTTTCGATAATCAAAATTGAAAATGAAAGTAAATTCCATTTTAAGGCGAGAGTCGCAAAACATTCGATATTATGTTTTTATTTCGCTCTTACTACGCTACGCTTATTTCAATTTTAATTGAAGTTATTTTATTGTATGCATATAAAACGTTAGGAAAAAAAATTAATAGTCTGTTTTTACCGGATTTTAAATTTACTAGGAGGAAAATGTGTAATTATTATTAGTTAAAGCTTTGAAAAAGATGGTGTGGGCACCACACGACTTCGTGGTCTTATCCAGGCAATGATTGGATTTTCAAATTTCATTACCTGTATGTGATCACAAATAAAATTTTGTACAAGATTGAATGTATAATTTTTTGTGTAAAGTCGATAGCGTTTGATGTATTTTAAATTGTCACAATTTTCTGAGGTTATAGTTATTATCCAATTTGGCCCAAAAACTAATCAGTTCTATTCCCAATGGATATCAACTACCAGTAAAAATTTCATCTCCATTGGATCAGCGGTTCACATAATGGGTGCGTACATTCGTTCGTACACACGGACATCATTTCTCATTTTTTTATAGTCAGAGGATCTCAAACGTTAAAAACGTTAAAATTTCGACATTTTCAAGTGATTAGGTAGTAAAAGTGAATGGGGTATCATCAACGCATTCCAAATGTTTTCTTTTGTTTTTTCAAAACTAGCCTTAATTCACTTTGTAAAATGTTTAGTCATTAACCATTAATATCTCAATGGTAGCAATGGGTTTAGAGCTGGTAGGAGATTTGCAACTTAGCAAACGGCCGCACGCGCCGGAGCAAACCGCCAACTTGCTAACACTTTCAATCACTTTCTCTCTTTTTCATCTCTTCTTATTTGATAGACATACGCGCATTCAATTCTGCCTACATGGTCTTCCAATGCGGTCGAATTCACTCCAGCAACAAAATTATCAGCGCAAATCGTATTCATGCAGAAATTTGATTAAAACTGAGATTATCGATCGGCTTTTGTTGGTAGAACATCCTGTATTCCTTTCGATATACCAGTGCATGCTTTTCTTCGTGCGTTCGTTCATTCCATCGTTTCGTTTTTCTAATCTACACTTAACACGTTGTGTACTTTCTTCTTTTCTTTTTTCACTCTTTCGAATATATCGTTCTTTTCCTCTTTGGTTCTTGCTCGTTTGATTTCTTCTCATCGAACGGCGGCAGTTGATCGCGTCCGAATGCGACCTCCACATTTACCATTCGACTCTTGTTCACTTTCGTGCTTTAATTTACCAGTGCACGAGTGTCTTAAGCCGAAGCTTATGTGAGATACGAATTTCGTATAACTTCAAAATGCTGATGGCAATTAAATCACTGTAATTTTCATAAATTAACAAAATCGAGCGCATCAATTTCATTTTAATTTTAAATGATGAACTCGTTACTTAATGGCTGTTATTATTTAATTTAAAAACAGTATTAAAGGAAGCTTCATAAATTATTACTTAAACGGAACAGTTTAACACGACGAGAATACAATTTATTATCACGCTAATTGTTGCGTAAGTGACTATTGCACTTGTGTGTAAAGTGCGAAAAAGTGGAAGTTGTTTAATTAAGTGTTGTTGAGCTCTTGAGTGCCTTGTTGGTAGTGTTGATGAGCGGCGCTTTTGGTCATGCACACAGCCGCAGTTGATCTCTTGTGTTTGCTGCTGCCATGGGCTTTGGGCAGCACGCGCTGATGCTGATCTTATTCGTCTCGACGATCTTCTCTGGGTCAATGTCAGGCATGCAAGGTAGCACACTTCAACGAGCAACGACTTCAAAAGCAAACAAATCCAAATTTCATATACTTATTGAATTATTATGCATTTTTACGTTTTGATTTATGGCCAAGTCAGTTTCGGGAATTGGAAAACTTTGATCATCAAATCAGGATGTACAAAAATTGTTGGACATTCTACCGTAAAATGTATTTTGGAATCATTTTGAAAAAATAATCAAAATTGCAATTTTGTCAAAAATATTCAATTTTATTCACGTGACGGTATTCTTTGAATGGTTTACAAGAGAAAATCATAACAATAATAATCTCTATCTTGATTTGTTTAGCTATGTGAGTTTCCGATTCTTAAGTTAATAAATATTGAAAGTGTTTGGCAAGCTCAGACTCGCATTCTGTTATATACGAGAATCTTTTTAAAATTATCAAAAAAATTTCCTTACATTGAAGAAATCAGATTTTTTTTAAATTTCTATAAATTTAAAAATTGAGGATTTTTTTCGATTTGTTTGCTTTTGTTATAAAATTATAATGAATAGATGGAATGTAATAAGTAAAATACGATATGATATGACAATTGCAAATTGCATTTCAGATTGTGGCACGAGTTTGCGACGTTCACGTCAACCACGTTCCGGTTCTTTGGGACGAATTATTAATGGGAAACAAAGCGCGCGTGGCGCTTGGCCATGGCAGGTAAATATACTTAAAAACACAATTCTAATTACCCAGCTTAACAGTCGAAAGTAAATTTAGCAATTGACACACAAATTGCTCCCTTTTCGTAATTACCACAATCACAATTAAAGAAAATTATAAACGTTTAGATATCAGTCTATTTTTATTTAAAAATAGACAACTTTTTGTCACTGAGACAAAACTGCCTGATGATAATTAGAACTATTACTAATTAGGAATTATTAATTACTCGGAGATTCCAATATGGATGTATAGGTAATCAATTACAACTATATATAATTACATTCCATTAGCAAACTGACTTTAATTCCAATGTACGCGATGTTTTGTTAATAATAATTAGTATCTATTGTGCCTACGTGAGCTCTAGTTATTCTCACATATAAATTATATTAATTTTAATGTTAATTAATATTGTTTGCATCCAACTATAAATTATGATCACCAATCTGCGTCAGAAATAAAAACAATTAAAATGTTTTCTGTGAAATTATATCAACTATATTTTCTACTAGCTTTGTTAACTTTGACTAATTATAAATTTATACATATGTATACAATTCGTCATTATTATGCAATACCGAATGTTTTACTTGTTAGACGATGATAAGTGGATAAATTTTAAACCTTTGTTGAGTTTAGGGACTTAAATTTTAGGATGTCATCCCCTCGCCTCCAACAATTACAAATTCAGAATTTCAAATTGGATAACAAAGAAATTCATTGGTGGTTTATGTGATTTCTTTGATTTTTTACGGAATGGGAAACAAATTCGAAGATTGCGATTTAATGCAAAAACCCATCCCAATCTGGGTTTTTGAGGCTACTACTTTTGCGTAGAATCGCATTATCAAACCTTTTGCCTTCCATTTCGCAAAAAATCATTAAAACTCAAAACCAACTACACCAATAAATTTCTCATAAAATATTCTTTCAGATAAAGTATTACAAGGAGAGATCCCGTTTGAAATTCTGAAATTCTGATGGGGAGAGATACCAAAATGTCAGGCTACATCAAAAGATGTCCTTCTCAATATAAACATCGACGGGTCTCGAAGATTTTCTTTCACAAAAAGCATATACAAAATTGCGCTCACAATATTTAAAGTGAAAGAAAAATAGTGTAGTTTCAAATAGACTTTTATCTTACAGTTTTTATTATTAAACCAAAATCGCAATTAACAATTAAGACTTTATACATTTTATGTTCGGGTTAAGTTGTGAGTTAATAGGTCACAAATAAAACGGTGTGTGTCGATGGTTTTTGCTAAAATAAACTATCAATTATCAATTAATTACCAAAAGTAATTAATACTTTTTGCACGTCATTGCACGTTTATTGGAAGTAATAAATTATACGTGTAAATGGTAGCCTTTAAAAAACACGTGCAAGGTGCAAGTTATACATATCCCATGAGTGTCAATTTTTTGATTATCTGAATAACAAAGAACTAATTAATTATTACATAATTGATACTCATAGTTTAAACAGCAATTTATGATAAATCGGTGGACACGTTATACAAATCTCGTAAATCTGCCCCTTAATTTTATAGGTATCGTTGCAACTTCTTCATCCACAATTTGGTTTCTTGGGCCATTGGTGTGGTGGTGTCTTAATTTCACCGGAATGGTTATTGACAGCAGCACATTGCATCAACAAGTATGTTTCCACAAATAAATTCATTAACTGTATGTGTAATTGCTATATCTAATAATGTTGCCAGTGATTTATTTAATCTGCCACTGGCGGCATTGTGGACAGCCGTCCTGGGCGATTGGGATCAACAATTTGACGAAGAGACCGAAGAGCGCATACCCGTCGAGGAGGTCATTCTGCACGAACGCTTCCACAATTTTCAGCATGACATAGGTAAACATACAGCAAATCATCATTCAATGTTAGTATTCAGTGGACACAAGAATTGTGCGTTGGTGTATTGGTGATGGGCATGTAATTTCCTTGTATCCTTCTAATCTTTTCAATCTTTTAATATTAATAGCAGGTCGTTTCCTATTTGGTGCTATTCTTGTATGTACATTTACCTTACTGTTGATGCATGAAACAGCAAAATATTATGCGTTAATATTTATGCATAATCTATAAAATAACGCGATTTGTATACAGAGTGTTCGTTTTTAAAGTTTTAACAGGGTTTTCACGTAAACAATGCGGAATACAAAGTCGGTGAACTGGGTGCATAGTTGCGCAATTTAATGCTTATTCCGAATCTGAAGAGATATTTGATCTAACTTTATTAGTTTCAGAGATATTAAGTAAATAACGAAAAATTACCAATGATATCGATTTTCAACTATAGCATTAGTAAAGCATTTATAGGAATCTTAATTTCTCCTTCTTAACAATGTTAATCCTTAAATAGCTTCAACTATTATTGTTTTCATGTGCGCAATATGAAATTAAGTATTTTTGAATTCTTCTTGCTTTCTTGATTACCTACATGGAAATGCAATATGTATGACTTTATTGAATAATGAAGGCCAAAATTCTTCTTTAAAATTTTGCCAAAGAATTAGTACCAAAAATTGTGGTATTTTGCAATTAATCCGGCTTAAGAACTTTAAACCAATGTTTCCTATTCAAAATGTTTTTTAGTGTGCATGATTTTTAGTACTTCATTGTAGATTAGTCAGATTTTTTGTGAATACCCTAATTCATTATTGCGCCCATAATAAAATGTAAAGTTGATGCTGTTTGAAGCTATTTAAGGATTAAAAATGTTAAAAAGGAGAAATTAAGCTTCTTTTTAAAAAAGTGCTCTTAGAGTTTCACGAGTCTTGATTTTCATTATTTTCAAGAATTCTCGTCTTGATCTCGACAAAATTCGGGACAAGATCAAGATAATACTCGGTATGGAAAAATCAAGACAAGATTAAGTTTTCAAGAAGTTAGACAAGAAATATCGAAAAATTTAAAGAAAATAAATAAAACCCAAATTTCTTGTCTTGATATTTCTAAACAAGACAACTAGTCCAAGTCAAGACAAGAATTCTTGTCTCGTGAAACCATAGCGCTCTAATATGTTACCTATAGCAGCAAATCGGTAACATTGCAAGTTATTTAGTATTTTAGCAAAAATCAAATTGACATTTTTCATTGACGTACTTCATATTTCAGAAGTAAATAAAATTAGACCAACTTTGCCCCCTTTAACCGACTTTGTATCCCTTGAGGTTTACGAGCTCCCCATGGTGAAACCCAAAAAACAGGCACCCTGTATAGTAAATTTTGCTGAATATTTAACTTGATCCCGAACATGACTGTTTGTCGCTTCTGTTTGCATAGCCTTGATGAAACTCTCCCGACCGGTGAAGATCGCCCGCAATAGCCGGCTGCGCGCGGTATGTTTGCCCACCAAGCGACTCGCACACAACGAGTCAGATTTGTGCATCGCGACGGGCTGGGGACGCGATGCCGAGGACGGCCAACTGGCCGGCCGCTTGCTGGAGGCCAAGGTGCCCATCCACGATAATGCGTTATGTCGCAAGAAGTACGGCCACTCGGTGGCGATCCGTTCCGGGCACTTATGCGCCGGACATTTAGATGGCTCGACCGGAACTTGCGTCGTATGTACTTTCATACCTCACTTTCACAATGTTTAAATGTGGCATTTCACCAATATTTTTATTCAAAGGGTGACTCTGGCGGACCACTGCAGTGTGCCCAACGGGATGGTCGTTGGTTTCTGGCTGGCATCACCTCATTCGGGTCGGGATGTGCTAAGCCCGGTTTTCCCGACGTCTACACACGACTCTCCTACTACTTGCCATGGATTAAAGCAAAAATGAGAACATGACAACAAATCAATTAATTGCTTTTCGAGAAATTGCCAATTTTACTAAACCAAAATCACTTTATCAAGGCATCTCGTCACAATCAAACAACAATTAAATACATTGTTGATTGATTGTGACGAGATGCCTTGATAAAGTGATTTTGGTTTATTAGCAATTTG
>JARJDT010006255.1:0-11010 GCA_030264655.1 Leptusa sp. GC000079
GTGCAAGAGACAAGAGAGTGCAAATGATGGTGCTTGATAGGAGGTTTTGTTTCATGCAAAAAGTTCAATAGTTCAAGCACGCAACGCAATTTTACAGAAGCTTACAACTAAGCAGAGGTGCTTATTGTTTTAATTGCCGCGCGCATAAATAACACACATTTATTTTTACACACAGCTTAAAATTGCATCCTACCATTTCAAACAATTATACATTTTGTGTAAAAGTAATAAAACTATAAATCACAACAACAAAATTGCAATTTGTGTTGCTGTTATTGGAAATCGGTGAAATTTATTATCTGTTTATATTTCTATCGATTGCATTTTCAATTGTGCCAATTATTTCATAAACCTGTCAATAAAGCATTCCCATAAAGTCAATTGCTTTAAAGCGCATAATTAATGTTTACATATCTCAATACAATACAATATGTACAAGTTTTCACCACAACTATCAGCAATCAATAGTATTCATTAAGTAATGAATCAAATAACTATGCATTCGATTTAATACATTATTAATAAATATTAATATTACATTACATTACAAATTTAGAATAGAAACGGAAAATTCGTTCAGGAAAATGTGTGTAAATAATGCAATGCATTGAGAATCAACTAAATATAAATGCAAAATGTCAGCGACATTTGTGGAATTAACTGAACTTTTCGTACATGTAAACATGCGTGCCAATTTTCATTGTGCATCGAGCACTGCAAACAAAGAGCTTCCGAGAAATGTTTGGATTATAGTGTATAAGGAAAAGCAAAAGGAATTCCTAATGCCCATTAGGCGACTTAAGATTAAACATATCACATTGGCAAAACATGTGTTTTGTTCTAAAATAATTTTTTTTTTAAATTTCCAGTGTAAAATCATTTTTCTATGTTATCATAGATGGCGCCCTTAATATAATAATTTAAAATGTTTACAAGCTATAAATAAGCACAAATTGCGTCTGCAATATACAAATTATTTCAATAAAAAAGTTTTAATAAATATTTGCGTAATTACTATTCAAGTCTCTTTATCAATTTAACTCAAATAAATTAAATTTCAATTATTTAAATATCTAATTGTCAAAATTCTCCAAAGATGTCACTAACTTACAAATTAACTTTAACATCCCAAAAGTCACAACTACTATTTTCTATTATTTAATGGTGGTAGGTAATTGATTTGGTTTTGAACCCGGAAGCAAAATGAAACTTTGAAGCCAAAAAGGCATTACATTTAGTTGAATGAACACATTATGCATGAACAAAGAAGGATTAATATGGAATCGATCGAAAATCGCAAAGATACAGAATTCGGCATTGGGAATAAACCGCATTTGTGTATTTACATGGCATGCGGACTGCACATCATCGCAGTATAGGTCGAAATAGACAAATAGCAAAATAGTACCAGTGAAATCTATTAGACTTCGACTAGTGAGGGTTTGAATGAACGCTTAATTGCGCAGGATTAAATTTGCATTATAAATTTATGAACCTAATTGCAAGCAAGCTGCGAATGTTTTACCTCTTCTGAAGCTTGCCGGAACCAGTCCGGAACTACCAGAATTTACAGATGAACAAATACAAAATCCCTTTGATTTGACCAATAAATAATGTTGTTTATACGTAAAATTCTTTGTATTTGAACTATTTGATTCTGTGAATTTTGTTAATGTTTTAAGTAAATTCCTAGAATTAATATAACATGTTTACTAATTAATAATTTTATTTGAATGCCTATTTTATGAAACTTATTACTGATTTTATATGTATAAAATTATAATTTATATAGATGGATAGAATTATTAGTGAAATTGTTTGGGTTGAATGTTATAATAACGCGCATATAATTTACGCACCTTTTATCTTGAACGCATTAATTGCGTTCATATATCAAATTTTATTGCCCATCGGTTTAAGCATTTTGCCTACCTGATACTGATTACAATAGGTGGCTATACTGGCTGTTCCAAAAATATTGGCATAATTTCTTATCATTTTTGAAAGTAATCTCCGTTCACGATTGAGATTTTGAAAATGGCAGGAAATTTATGCTGAAGACAAATGCTGATTTGCCAAATCAATTTCAAATTTTAATTAATAATTTAAAAAAAAATGTGTGATAGTTTCAATCAACTATTTAATTAATTCTTTTTAATTATATTGATAAATTTAGTGTAAATCTGGCAACATTGTAAACAACTGTCAAAGTCTATAATTGTG
Organism: Leptusa sp. GC000079; assembly: GCA_030264655.1. Taxonomy (NCBI): domain Eukaryota; kingdom Metazoa; phylum Arthropoda; class Insecta; order Coleoptera; family Staphylinidae; genus Leptusa; species Leptusa sp. GC000079. Next base: position 2,224 of record JARJDT010006255.1, read on the forward strand.
ATAACCTCAAAATATTTTATAAAATGTCAATCGTGAACGTAGTTTAATGGGCAACTTTCATTATTGTAATATCCTTTCAATCTAATACCTGCCATAAATTAATATTTGAACAATATCAGGTTCAAGTAAAGTTGCCGACTAATTCACCTTGTAACCTACTGTGCACAGTGTGCACGTTTCATCCGTTTCAACGCTTTTACGAAGAGAATAGCAATAGAGAATCGTATTCTACAGCGATTATGTTGAACATCGGTATAAACAGCATTGACATTTTGCGCATACTGTGATTAAATTTTATATTTTAAGCAAAAATAATAAAAAACAAAAACATTGAAATGGAAAGCGACTATCATACAAATCCATGCATTTTGTATAAGAAGAGAAATCCTTGCTCAAGGCTGTTTAAGTTCAGGATCATGGCGCACCATCCCAACAGATTCATAATTAATCCATGTCCTATATTTTATATCCTTTTATATCCTTCCTGTTTTTTTCTCATTTTTTGTTTATTTAATTTTACTCTACTGGTTTATTTAATTTAATTTTAAGTTTGAGATAAATATTTGCAATTTTGCTGAACTTACTTTTGCTTGTTTGATTTTATGTATTTTCGAGTTTTGGTCCACGCGAATTTTATAGTATACAAAGTGTTCAAGTAAACATTGAACATTTTAGCACCAAAACCACTTTGCACTTTTCCAATAATTTCATCATGTTTGTTGAATATTTATAAGTGTCAACAACATTTTGTCACTGAAAGTTTTCTGCATTGCACTGAGAAAGTTATATTTCGGAAAATTTTGATGAACAAGGCATGTTCTCAGACGACGTTGCAACTCGTAACTTTGTCAATTTTCATTCAATGGTTTTAAAGGTTCAATCACACGTCGCGAAACTATAAAAAACGAGTCAAAACAAGTTTAGCTTTCCACTTAGTTTTCCGTTTTTTTTATTCAAGTTTTTTTCGTGTCAATTTTTGTTTTTTAAGTATTAAATAAAAATTCGAAATTGATCAATTTCAGTAAGCACCATTAATTTGAAAATGTAAAATTGATAAGGTATCAATAGAGAAGTAGGCAGTACGAAGCCGTCGTGTTTGAACGTAAACGTGAAGCGAAACGCGGGCGCCGTCTGCAGCAGCCGCCGTCGTCGTGTTTCGCATACCAACTGAAAGCCAAAGCACGTCGCTGTGTCTACGATGAGGCGGTCGCCGCCGCTCAGCGTCTGGGCTATCAGTTGATGGGAGGTTTTCCCTTCCAAAAACCCAGCATAATGTGCAAACTGAAAACGTGTGGCCCGGCGCCTCCACCATTCTTACGTTTCTCTTACTTTAAAGCTCCAAAGAGCGTAGAGTATGAGATGAAAACTTACTCAATTAAAATAGTAGCAAAATTTTCAATACATATCTTTTTTCAAAAATTAGGAAATTTTATAAATTGTTAAATTCGGTAAAAATTAAAATGTTGCCCGGGGCCTTCATATTATAATATTCTTACTTTCGGTTTTTTCGCTCAGAAAACTGCCAGATGAAAACTTAGTCAACTCAAACAACAAAACATCAATATATTAATTTATTTGAAAATAAAAAAAATACAAATTGAGTTAAATTTTGTCGCCCTTCCACTTTTCTTACTTTTATGTTTTTTTAATCTAAAATTAGTGTAAATTTTTAGATGAAAACTTAACTTAGTCAATGAAAAACTAATAAAATATTAATATGTTATTTTAAATTAAATAAAGAAAATTTACAAATTGTTAATTTGGTCAAACTTAAAGTGTAGCCCGGCGCATTCACTTTCCACCGTTCTTACTTTTCTGTTCTTCAAAAACTTCAAAAACTGTTAAGTGACAGATAAAAACTTAGTCAATTAAATAACTAACAAAGTAAAAATTACTTTTTTCAAAAATGAAATAGATTTTCGAAAAGAAAGAAAAATTACAAATTACAAAATTTAAATTGATAAATTTGTTTTTTGATTGGACATTAATCAAGTATACGGTATAAAACGAAAGTAAAAGAAGGAATAACGAGGTGTCCAAATGCGAAAACTCGCATAGCGCGCAATCACTTATCGCATGACTCGTGAGTAAATCTGCTTCTAATTCGTCTCTTTTCTTAAACTCCGAGCCAGCCTTTCATCGTTACTCAGATTTCGATTCCAGGTTGAAGTTGAACCGATGTCCATGAATGCTGTTTCCCATTGCGCTTGGTTCCGTTTGAAATTCATCTCTTTACACCTCTGAGCCCCCCCAGTCGTAATTAATTCACTGACGTCACCTAGTTATATTCCTGCCGGCTTCGAACCGAACAGATGAGAACAGAAGAGAGAGATGAGGAGAACGGGCAAGTGTAGTGTAACAGCTACGTCGCAGTTTGCACGAATGACGGCGGCGGCGCAGCTGAATGACGTCACATGCCGGCGGTCGGACGTCCCTCGAGGCGCATCAGGCAAGCGAAAGCGGCGCTTTTCACGCTCGCTGATCTTTGCCTGAGTTGCTGGGCGCTGAAGACACCGCCGACCGACGTTGCCGTAACAACCGAAAACAATTCTATTAGAGCTTTCGAGCGTGACATAGGTGTGAAGCTTTATTTAATAATAATGGCTTGACCGCATAAATTTATTTTAATGACAAGCGCTCACTATTAGGGTCTCTCGAGACGAGAATTCTTGTCTTGTCTCAAAATATCAAGACAAGAAATTAAATTTCTTGTCTTGCGTTTTTTATTTATTTTGTTGAAGTTTCTCGATATTTCTCGTTTTTTTCTCATTTTTTCTCGATATTTCTCTATATTTCTTGTCTAATTTCTTGAAAACTTAATCCTGTCACTTATCTTGTCTTAATATTCCATACCGAGTCTTGTCTTGAATTTTTGTCGAGATCAAGACAAGAATTCTTGAAAATCAAGACTCTCATGAAACCCTATTCACTATGTCGAAGGATGATGACATTATCCGTTAATTAGAAAAGCAGCAAATTCGGGAAATAAAATTAGAAACTATTTGTGCGTTTTTTGGAGTAAGTCGAAACTCGAATTTAATCCTCATGAGTCTCAGGTGTGATTTCAACGATCGTTTAATGAACGTTTATGATTTATCCCAAAGGATCAACACGAATGTTCACACCATTCACAAATTACAAAGTTTGTCTATAGTTTAAATATTTATGCATAAAGCGAGTCACATGTTTGCCGTTTTGCTGGTTTTGCATTAGCAAGTCGGCAAACTGAAGAGGGAAATGAGAGGGTGAAATTAAAATTAACGAATGAAACGCACGTCATCCCTTTTCAACCTTTGCAACTTTTTGTATCACTTATTAGAGGAATTATTAAAGTTTAACTTGGAGTGGTTGACGCTTGAAATGTAGGTCTTGATTGACGTGCGTTCATTTATTTTTAGTGAGTTAAAGTTAGAGATATGCTCGAATTTTATCCCTACTCCTAAGGGACTAAATATTTATTGCTGCTTTACACTGATTATTGGGTTGCATACATTGTTTTTAACGACAATAAAGTTGCATATGTGCCGTTGGTGCCGTTAAAAAAGTATAATTTTTAAAAAATCAATAAATCAATGACACGATTTTTTATTTATTACATATTCTTAATCGATTACAAATTTATTGATTTAGTCCATTATTTGAATAATTAGTTAATCGACTACGATCAATTATTCAATTAATCAATTAATAATTAATTTAACCGATTAATTTTAAAAAATCAATTATTGAGAGCACTACTTAGAAGTGGGGAGAAATCAACACGAAATGCTATAGGTAAACGCATAGAGTTGAGTAAATGAGTTAACTCGATGGTATTTCTGAACGATCAAAGCTTACATTGACTCGATGGAGTTAACTCGCAGCGATAAGTGAACACAACCTTAACGATCGTGTTGCATCCAAGCTGGTTTTAAATTCCTACAATTTCCTAGTTATAACGTGGTTATAACATTTGTTTCTGATTAGTTCGATTGATGCCACTCGAAAATTGAGAGCACTTCAATCAGATATCCCAACGAAGAACTGAAGATATTGAACAAATCGATCTATCTATCTATAGATTTATATTAGCAAGTCAAATTCACTACATGCGATACTGATGCACAGGGCCGGGTTAACCACAGGGCCAACATAGGCGATCGCCTAGGGCGCTTGAAAATAAAGGACGCAAATTTTGAAGTAAACAAACTATTTATCTTTTTAAAATTTACTTTTTAAAAACAGATGTTTTGAAATCGGTCGCTTTTTCTGCATTTAGCCTAGGGCGCTTCCATCATTTAACCCGGCCCTGCTGATGCAAACTTCAACTAGCGCTAATTAAAGTGGAACTTTTTTTTTATTTTTAAAATCTTAGTTAAGAACTAATTTCAGCATGAGGACAAGTTTAATATCCTATCTGTCTATGGATATCCTTTAGCAAAACAAAAACTACATCAAGCAAGTGACTTAACGTCCAGGTCTATCAAAGTGAAGCATTTCATCGTCTGCAAATCCGATAAAAAGCATGCTCTTCTGAGCGGATTTTTGTGATGCATTAAACGAAATTTGCGCCTCTCGAATGCTGCAACGAAGGATGACTTGCCGGGAACGCTGGACGAAAGTTCAAAGGGCGGCGTGCGATTCAGCTTCGGGGCGCAAATAATGCAAAATCAATCAATTCGTCTCTCTTATACCCTACCTGCGATCACACCCTCTCAAACCTCTCATCCACTCAGTCGCATTCTAATGTTTTCACATACAATGTGTTTGATAGTTTTAATTTGTGTAAATTGTGTATGCTGTGCATCATTAGTGCATTAATTTAAACCTGACATGCTGTAGCAGAGACAAAACATCGCCGAGATAAACTTCATTAAAGTTTACTTTGCTTTGCGGTCGAGCATTGCTTTCATGTGGCGCAGCTACAAAGGCAAATACTACACAAAGAGTGTTGTGTTGTTTAAAAATGCATCGCATCGATTGTTGTGCATTCAGTTGGAATTTTATGCAGTCAGTAAATTTTATTACAGTAGACAACTTTCAAGTTCAATTTACTTTTATAGAATTTTTATTTATTTCGAATTTAATTTAATTTTTTTTCGCCAATGCTCTCTAGTGATAAAATATTCAAAATACAAATAATAAACTTGTAAATAAAATTGCTTATTTGAGTCTCTATCCCTGGTGTTAATTTTTAGAGTTTTTTTCTACAATTTTAAAGCAACTATAAAATTTGGTCGGTAAATTTTTTCAAGTTTTCAATTTGTTTTATTAAATTTTTATTAATGTCAAATTTAATTAATTTTAGCACTAGCGTTCTCTAGTGACAAAAGATTAGTTAATAAAGTTAATAAAGTTGCATACATTCGGCTCTATTCAGGGTGTTAATTTCTAGCGTTTTTCATGTTTTTCTACAATTTTACAGTTAACAATAAAATTTAGTTAGTAAATTGTATTACAATAGACAATTTCATGTTCAACAGTTCAACTTACTATATTGAATTTTTATTAAGGTCGAATATAATTTATTAAGCACTAGCGATGTCTAGCGACAAAATATGTAAAATAAGTTAATAAAGTTGCATACATGGCTTCCATGCGGGATGTTAATTTGTAGCGTTTTTTCATACATATTGTACTGCAAATTAATGCAAATTAATAATGCTTGAGTGATAAATAAAAAAAACTTTAAAAATGCAACTTTGCGCACATGTATCAAAAATACCATCGTGATTCTATGTTTTTTTTCTGTGTTAGTGATAAAGTCCGGATAATAGATCTACTAGTATAATAAATCACGTCTGCATTACTGAAATTAAAAACGCATTGTATTTTTTGTTTATTCTTCTTTGTTTATGTGATTTCCAACCACTGAAATTTGCTCTTATTTTTTCCGTCTTTATTATCCTTCGTCCTTTTGAACAGTATACATAGCAACAAGCATCGGTATGATAGGAATTCTGGCGATTAGTTTTCCTTTACACTTTTGGCAGAAATACCAAACAGAACCGAAAAGAATTCTTAGTGTATTGAATAGATCTGGGGCTGTCGATGACATCTTCTCGAGTAGACTATAGGATAGAAGGACATTACGGATAAGCTTAAGCCTTTTGAGAGGGTTTACAAGTAAATGCAGACGTCTTCTTCGTTCTCTAACCCGTTTATTTCTTGGGTTCAATAACAGGACATTTTTTTACTTTTTACATTTACACAAATGTTCGCGGCTTGTTTGGTCGTTGGTTAATTTCATGCTTTGTACAACATTTGTTGCCAATTTAATTTGGCTAAGCAAAACATTTGCATGAACAGAGTAAAGAAAGAGATTACACAACAAGTAGTAGCACTTTCCGAACTAGGCCGAAGATTCCCGGCCGCATCAAACGACCGCAAACAACGGGAAGTTCACGAAGATCAAAGAACTCTGGCGGATTTTATAATTTCATTATGACTCATACCTTGTTCCTTTCAATTTTCCGGTTGAGCATTCGCGGAAATTTCAAACCGCAATCAAACGCTATCATTGTCAAAAAGAGCTTTAATTCGTGTTACCGCGCAAAGCATTTTAACTCAACTCCGCCGTGAACTTCAAGTTAAGGGAAACTTAATTGGATTTTTCCTTCACTTGAATCAAGTGTTATCGAAAGTATACTTAAGGGATGAGATTTACTTTGAGGGTTTATTTGGCCAGACCAAAAAATAACATTTATACAAACCGACAGCGAATTTTGATTTTCAACCTAAGTTTTCGAATAAAAATATAAATTGAAACACCATGCATATTTGCATTTGCATTTTGGGCTTTTGCATAAATATACACGTGAACTGTTAGTCTTTCCTTTGTGGTAACAGCTACTGGTTGCAATATTCATGCCACAATTCATTCGCAATAACGTTATGCAAGCGTTATGTGTTCGATTGTTCATCTGTTTGGATAATGCACGCCACGTGGATGTTGAGTTAAACCTCATTCCGATATTAGATACCCCGCATTACAATATGCAACTCGCTCGTGCTGAAATTTGCGGTTACATTGCGGTCTGTTCAAAGATAGTGCGATACGAGTAATACGACTTTGCGATAAATTATGCAACTTTAATTAAACCTTAACCGGCTTTGAACATGCAATATCCACTAAATGCCTCAACGATAAAGATATAGTCGCACAAATTTAATATTCATCACATGTGACAGAAGGAACATTTGTTTGTTAATATCTTCATGTCACTCAACGGTTCAATTAATTACTTGTTTTGCATATTTCTGTATATTTATACTCAAGTTGCAGAATGTACTTTTTCTACAGCCAATTCGGAATATCATTCCTCTGCAAATTATTCATAAATTAATTATCTTTAAATTGGCTGATTTAGAGGTTAGAATGCGACTAGCAATGGATATTTGAATTTCTACTACTTGTTAAAAGAGGGAGCCACATAATTAATGAAAAAATAAGTTATCTTATTGGTTAGTAAACTATAACAATAAGCTAAGAGGTAAGTTGGAAGATTGATCGTGGAATATCAAAGCGAATTGAAAATTGACAATACCAGGAAACCATCGTTAACTTTGCTAATGTAGCGAATAGTAAGTAATATTAGCTACGTTTGTTAAGACTTGGGAGAAACAGATGGTAATAGGAAACTCGGGCGGTTCTTGCCTAATCATCCACGGAAAAGCATCGTGTTACTGCGCCCAGCGCCTTCACCACGTGCCCGCTTCCATCAATTTCCACTTCAATTCGTCTCTTTCACGTTCTACGTACAATTCATGAATTGAAAAGCGTCTTAATAAATGTTAATTTTAATGTTAAATGACTTTACTTAAAATTTCATACGATTTTATCAGCAGATCATAATTTTAGATATTTTAATAATAGCGCAGTTTTTAATTGCAAGCAATCTTTAAAATCGGAGCAAGAGTAAAAAAATAATAAAAGGAATATCGTCTTGCAGGATTGTGTAGGAAATTACTTTTCTTAGGCGCTTCCAATGTCCTGTCTCCTAAAAGAAACGAAGAAGACACACAAGGAGATGAAAAACGAACAGATTGAAAAAGTTTACGTTTCGTGCAACTTGCGACACTTTTGCTTGCTTTTCTTTTGCAATTTTTGCAATGCGTATAAGAAGTGTTCACGTAATATTCAACTTTGTTACTAGTTTCATTACTGGCACTAATTTTAAAGTGAAAATGCTGCAGACTGCTTTTACGGATGAAAAATGAATATCAGGTAGAATGTGATCGACGTTAAAAAGTTGGAAAAATTAAGATAAAGCTGTTGCTGGTGTGCATGGCGTTAAGAAGGACGAAAACAAAGGAAAATCCATCGACATCAGCGTCGTGTTTAGCGTGAACACGCCAAAGCAACGATAAAACTTTATTGTGCTTATGGCTTTCCATCATTATTATTTTTCCTCATGATCCGTGGTGACAATTTAAGTGGAAAACGTCGCAGGCGATTATTAAATTGATTTTCTTTTAAGCAAAAGGCATTTTTATTAAAATCTACCTAGATCTAAAAGGGCCGAAAAAAAGGAGAATCGAATTTCGGCCGCACATTCAATATGTTTAAACTAATATTTTTCTAGAGTTCATTGCGGGCGACGAAGTCACAAAAAGGAAACTCTGATGCTTGGGTTGCGCCTTAAGGCGACAAATGCAATAGGGCGAAAGCTTCATTTGTTAGTTGTGTGTTCTCGCAGGACGCACGAAGCAACAGGACACCAAGAAGTCACGAGGACGCAACTTATTTATTATTGTTATTTGTAGAGGGTCGAGTCGAGTTGATTTTTCCCGATTCCCTAAAGACCA
>JARJDT010006261.1:0-12306 GCA_030264655.1 Leptusa sp. GC000079
TCCCGGTTAAAAATAGGGAGACTTGCAAGCCGATACGTTGCGCATCCACAATACTCAAGCCACAACTCAAGCGTTACGCCGAAATATGTTATATGTTCATCGAGCTTTGACACTTGAATAAGCCACCCACGCACCAAACCACCAACAAATTCATAAAGCAACAAAGCAAGTAACAAATGTTAAATTTTGCAAATTTTTGTAATTTTTAGGTGATTTTTAGGTTAGATGTCAAAGGTAATGATAATTGTAATGGCTGAACACATGACGTAATGACGTAACTTCCGGCGGCCATTTTGTTTTGTTTATTGATTTTTAAGGTTAATTCATTAATATTGGCGACAAATTGTTGAATTTACAAGCATATGCAAGATGTTATCAAGTTTTTTTCGCCGGGTGCGCGTTAAAGTAAAGTAACGCATGTGACGTGTTGAATTTCGATGGGTATTGCTGTCAGTTTTGTTAAATAAACACAATTCCATTAAATTGTTGCCTAACATATGTCAAGAAGCGACCACCCACATGTGCCTTTAGCCGTGCTTTTAACTCACTACTACAGGCATAACACATCACACCGACACCAACACAGGCCACAAAACAACACCGAAAAACACCACAAATGTGTGCAATGTGCGGCAAGATGAACATTTTCAACATTTCAAAAACAGAGTAAGTAACAAATGCAACTATCGAAATCTTGTGCGATGAGTAAATTTAAACACATCACATCACATCAGCAACAATCACAACAGTCAATTAAACACAATATGCTGATGGTGCAGAATGTGTTAGTGTTTAGTTTGAGTTGAATTAAACGTGAATTAAACACATCAAACATGATTGGACTTTGAGACGCGTCGTTTTTGTTTTCGTAAATCAACAAGATTATAAATGCCAAACAAGTCGTTTTCTTCGTGTGCTTTTTCTTGTCCTTGTACTTTTATCAATGTGTTGGTTGCTTGCAGTCGGCGAGATTTCATGATAAACCAAAACAAGCGCAAGGTGAAAAAGTAGAAAATCTCGGCAAAAGACAGAACGCTGCAGCCGAAAAACAAACCAGCCATGCCGCCAACGTAAACGAGGACATCGGCGAAACCGAAAATAACGTCCCGTTTCAGTCGCATTCTTGGATATTCTTTGAGTCCCCATTGCAGATTCGAACCGAGGAACCATTCGCGCGAATCATAGTGTTGCACAATGTAATTCACCTCATCGCAGTTTGTGAGACAATTGCACTCTCTCTTCATGGCGAGCAGACGCTCTTTGTGTTGCGCCAAGCAATGCAATCCTTTGACATCGCAGACGGGATGTCCGTCCAACTTGCGGTAAAAATGCGGAAGACAACCGCATAGTTTCCGGGCGAGTTGCAAACGGCACTCCATGCGGCACAACACGTACGAATAAACCGGCGAATGTCGTAGGTCAGTCTCGTGATAAAAACGACATTTGCGTTGATTCACATTCAGTAATTGTGCACGTTCACTGCTGTAAATCGACAATGCTGTGAGATACACTTGCAGGAAATATCCATTCGGTGAATCTAGAGTTTTTGATGAAACGTCCGCAACTTCGAATGGGCCGTGAAAAAATAACTGCAACAAACGCAACGTTTGTTTGTTTTATCTTGCTATACAGTAGCATCATTATTTCATGGGATGAGTGTTTATTTGGTTGTTAGCAGTGTTGCCAGATTTTGAGGGAATCTATTCGTAAATTTAGGCAACTTTAATATACACAATGTATAAAAAGTTGCATATTTTTCTTAAATAAACTCAATTTTTAACGAATTTTTACGAAATAGGCAACTTAATATACACAATATATAATGGGCTGCATATTTTTATTAAAAATACTTAATTTCAAGTTTTATTTTGATGCTCATTTTGTTTTATAAATTTTAATTTACTTTAAAATCGCAATTTAAATTTTAAAATTCGCACAATTTGGAAATTGCGAAACTAGCAACCTGGCAACACCAACCTAACCGAACCTGCAATAATGTACGCACTGTACTTGCGATAAATGCAATTTAGAAAAGTAAAAGGAAACGACTGTACTTTATATCCGGTGGACATGTTGACGACGTTAGCGAACACTTCGCCGTCCAATGGATTGACATAAAACGTTTCGTTTTCGGGTACAATGTCCCAACGGTTTTCCCGCCAATAATTCGGACTGTTATAGAGGCCCAACTGCGAATTAAAGCAATAGCAAATACCAAACTCGCTAACAATCATATCCAATTGATACTGCCTGCCATTGACACCAGAGTTGGAGAGTGTCGGCTTGAAATCGAACCTGAGTTCCGTCAACAAGTTCATGAAATCGTTGGGATTCACATCGGGATAGTCGATGACTTGCTCGAAATTTTCGTAGCCAGCGTTCGCTAGCGAGACGATAAATTCGCGCAAAGCCGTCTTATTGCCAGCCGAAGAGTTTGCAACGTATTCCTAAAATAAACGCAATTAATGCGTTTTATAGGTTAGAGAATATTAAATGACGTATGTACGTCAAGTTTGAGTTCGTTCAGTTTCGTGCTCGGACAAATCGTCGCCGAGGGAAACGACGTGTTCCACGAAAATTTATCGCGTTCCATCGAGATCACCGTCGGGTTTTCAAAGTAACGATTCAGTGTGAAGCCACTCAGGATTGTTACGCCGTATAAGCCGACTGCGATGAGTGATACCCAAATAAGGACCTCCAAAGGATGGCGTTTCGGGGCTGCTATGTGATTTAGGCCGTGAATTGTGCTACTTGACAGGAAGGACAGGAAGAAATCGTGGAAAGGTTTCAATTTCGCGAAAATGTTCAACATTGACAGTTGAAACGACGACATTTTTACGATGTTTGCTCGTGCAAGGCCAACGACTAATGACCGAATGTATCAAAGCAAAGAGAATTCGAGTGTTGAAAAGTGATGAGTGGATTTTGAATTAATTATTCATAAATTTATTGTACTTATTGTGAACAAACTATAATAGTACAATTGATAGGTATTGATATGAGTTTCCGATATTAAGCAACAATAAAAATTACAATAACAATTTCATCTTATCAGCAATAAAATCTTATAGCATTTTTATTGCTATGTATACTCAACATTTCAACTAAAATACAAAAATAAGTACAGACATCAAAATACTATTAGTAAATTTATGTGGTTTTTGCGTCTTTACTTCGACTGTGAAGATTTATCTTGATTATCTGTGGGCTCAACACCTTTGTTTGCCCTGAACAATTTGACAGATAACCTATAAACGGGACACTCTACCAGGATAGTCAAAAAATAACCTATCAAAAAAGCAATTGCAACGTCGCCAAAGCCTTTTCGAATCTGCAATGTCAAATGTCAAAAATTATAACCAAAAAACTAACCTAAAAAATAATGTGTTACCAAAGTTAAATTCGAGAAGAAATTTGGCATCTTATTGGCGCCATTGTCAAAGAACTGAAATTGCATGTGTATTAAATAAGCCGAATAAGTCAATTTGGCGCCGACTGAAAACAAATTGCTGGAAAGAAAAGTGTTGACAGGTCCGCCATAGCCATTAATACACGCGAAAATGATCCAGGACAAGGCGACGACCCATCCCGAACGGTGCACCGCAATGAACGCGCTCGAAGCAAGCCGATCGTAAACGTACTCCGTGTCCAGAAAAATGCGATTGCTCAGAATTGTGGCGACCATTATGGAAATGGCAAAGGTCCAGCCGAAGAACACCGTCCATGGGTTCATGCGCACCTTCTTGTTGCGGCATTTGAAGAGAATGTAACCGAAGACGATGCCCAAGATGTATGGCGACGCGCGTGTATGTGGCTGCGTGTAGTGATACGCGAAATAATCGGATGTGGGCAACTCATCGCTGAAATTTTAACCTATAAATTTCGGAGAACCAACATTTCTGGAATGGGGCATACTCAAGGAGTGAATGTACGACATATTGGTGCTTCCACGCCAGAAAGAAGTTCATCGCCATTGAGGCGAACCAAACGACAAAGACGTTGATCATACCGAATGCTTCGTATTTCGCCAGAGGGAGAAGTAATAAGGGTGCAAAGACATAGTAAAATGTGTCAATGTTCAAGTACCAACATTGCAAAATGCACTAAAATTGCATAATTGAGGTTACAACTTGAATGACATAACCTGAAGGCTAAAAGTATGACTTGCCATTTCATCCGGGTTGACATAACTCTGCACGTACAATAGGGCTGACCACCAATAGTTCTGACAGGGTTCGACTACTGATTTCCAGCTGGTTTCCCATCTTGGTCCGGTGCCCATGCGATGCCCGAAACACGTAATCACCAGAATGGTAAAAGCGAAAGAGGGCGTTAACCTCAAATACCGGTGTATAATATACTTGAAATAGTTAAACTTTTGCTTCTTGTCAATCATATAAATGAGGAAATTGTAGCTTAAAAGCAACCCGCTTAACAGCAAAAACGAATCGACGCTGACAGTGCCGCCAACTATTATGTGACTTGGTAACTTTGACAACCACTAAAAACGACGCCATCTTTCAATCACAATTTTAAACAAGTGTTTGTACTTACATCGATGAATTCAAAGCTGTTTACTGTGGGAAAGAACACCGTCATCAAGTATCGATGACCGAAAATCACAAAGACAATACTCAAGGTCCTTATTCCATTTAAACACGCCATTTTCTGATGGCTTTTGGTTTCGCGTAGCAAATAATTGGTGTTTGCAATGATTGAAAACATTGTTTCATTGCCGCGTTCCACGTCAAACCAACGCTTGTACATCTCCATTATTGTTGACACAAGGACTAAGCTCACCAAACATCCTATCAAACCACTGAAACATCCTTAAAAGTAAGATTTTTGAAATTTTACGCGAAAGATAATTTACAGTGTTGCAATTTCCCCGCGAGTAAATGACTCTTCAGTGTCGGCAAGTGTTGTGCATTGCACAGTGTCCCTCAAAGTGAAATTGAGTCCTTCAAAAAGTCCGTCGACTTTATCCTTGAAATGGTCCAGGATTTCCGGGCGTCCGCAAGTATCCGGTATGCAAATGGCCCATTCCAGAAAAGTGTTGTCATACACCGGTTTGACATGTTCAAACAACTAGAAAGAAGGTTGCTATGTGCATGTGTGTGGCCTAACAACAAAATGGCGCACTTACGTTATCGTTGATTCCTTTATAAGTCAATATTTCCCGGAGGAAACTCGGCGGTGTTGCCACACTTAGCGTGCAAAACTTTCCATTAATCACGCCGAAGGTACCTTCCGAACGTACCCGAATGCATTCGCTAAATGAACCGAAGTTCACCCAATCACCAACCATGAAACCCGCTTGTAACTTGGACGAGGAATCCAACACTAAAATACACCCGGTATGAAAAATAACTGATGTTATCAACGCTTATCAAGTTTTAGTACTTTGCAAGGCCCAAGGCTCAAAGTTTATCAGCGCGTTGCGATAGGCGACGCTATGCAATCGGCAATGCTCGTCGCTGGCATTGCCGAAAGTGTACGTGTTCACCAATTGCTCAATGATTGTGCTCTGCCACTCATTCTGCACTATGCGAAATCCTTGGCTTTGATTGTTGTCACGAAACAGTTCACTTTGACAAACGCTGAGAATGGCGCAAAGGACAAGTCGCTGCAGGAATGTGTCGGCCATTTTGCTTATTGTAGAATATGTTCGCGGAATGAAAATTGCGCGCAAAATGCAAACTCATCAGGATGTCCAGGTGTACTTATATAGTTCTGATAGATTATTCTACTTCATCGAAGTTGTTCCATGTCATTTGCATACAGATTCGGAATAAAAAGGCTCAAAATGTTGTTGTATACATCAAGGTTTCAATCAAATGGTTTCTTTTATTGATTTATTAATTGCGTTTTATCATTAAAGTGTCTTAAAGAGATAAATTATACATCTAACGTTTCCCATGACGTAGCTCATATCGGCTAAACGTTATAATTAAATCTTTAAACAGTTTCAACTTGAAATTGAAAAAAAACGCAAACATACCTAATGGTCAAGGCAACATAGGTTGGGCGTCAAAAACGCGTAAAATATTTTTTTCTCAACGCGCATTATTCAAGGCATTAAACTAGTAAAACGTAAAACGTTTGATTTGTAACGAGTTAAATTTAGAGATGTATTAGGTTAGATGGTCAACTCTGACCTCTTGAGGGCGATAAGCCCCGATTATCCAACAATGTCTAAGTTGCGCGATGATGTTTTGATTCGACGCATTAGTTGGGCACATGCCATGTGTGCGCCATCGAATTTGGTCCTTTGTTAAAAAAAGTCTCGAAAAGTCCGTAAAAATGTTTCGCGTCAAAGCAAACCTCACCATAAAACGTGCTTACGTAAGACGCTTATTTCTAACACTTTTCGCATGTTTGACAATTTTTGTCGTTGTTAGGGCACGCGTAAAACGATTGCCATCCGTCGTGAAGACCAAAGTGTTTGGGAGCGTCGCGCCCCGTTCGCCCCATCACATGTCCGCAAACTGGCCAAGAATGGCATCAAAGTTATCGTTCAGCCGTCGAATCGACGGTCGTACCCGATGCAGTCGTACCTTAACGCGGGCGCCGTCGTCCAAGAAGACATCTCCGAAGCGAGTGTCATTTTCGGCGTCAAGCAGGTCCCCATCGATCAGTTGATCCCCGACAAGACCTACTGTTTCTTTTCGCATACGATCAAAGGCCAGGAAGCCAACATGCCCCTCTTGGACGCCATCTTGGAAAAGCGTATACGCCTCATCGACTACGAGAAACTCATGGACGAGACGGGTAATCGTGTGGTGGCCTTTGGTAAAATGGCCGGCTGCGCTGGTCAGATCAATATTTTGCACGGCCTCGGCTTGAGGCTACTTGCCTTGGGGCACCACACACCCTTTATGCACATTGGTCTAGCGCACAATTACCGCAATGCGAGCATGGCGCGCCAAGCAGTGCGCGATGCCGGCTACGAAATCTCTTTGGGCCTTATGCCCAAATCTGTAGGCCCACTGACATTCGTCTTCACCGGGTCGGGGAACGTTTCCCAAGGCTCCCAGGAGGTGTTCCAGGAGCTCCCGCACGAGTACGTCTCGCCGGAACTCCTCCAGAAAGCCGCCGAACACGGCAGCCTCAGTAAAGTTTACGGCTGCGAGATTCGCCGCAAACATTATCTGGAGCGCCGCGACGGCGGCGGCTTCGACGCGCAAGAATACGAGGAGCACCCCGAGAGGTACCTCTCGACGTTCAGCAAGAAGATCGCCCCTTATGCCTCGGTCCTAGTCAACGGCATCTACTGGGCGGTGAACAGTCCCAAAGTGTTGACGATCCCGGATGCCAAACACCTGCTGAGACCCGCACACACACCCTGGTTGCCCACCTCTGTTGGCGCGCCAGCCCTGCCGCATCGGATGCTGGCGATCTGCGACATCTCCGCGGATCCCGGCGGGTCAATCGAGTTTATGAACGAGTGCACCACAATTGACACACCGTTTTGTCTCTATGACGCGGACCGCAACAAGGACACTAAGAGCTTCAACGGACCGGGGGTGCTCGTTTGTAGTATCGACAATATGCCGACGCAGATCCCGCGGGAGAGCACCGATTTCTTCGGGGACTTGCTGTACCCTTTTACAATGGATATTTTGCAGAGCAAGGCTGAGGTACCGCTGGAGACGCATAATTTTTGCTCTACAGTGCACGGTGTAAGGTTAACCACCCCGAGGGGGGCGGCAGTTTAATCATGTTTACCTCTTTTTTTCTTACAGTCAATCATCGCCAGCAATGGCACTCTGACAAAGAACTACGAGTACATTGACGATCTTAGAAAACAGAACATGTAAGACTACCGCAAGCGCCATCTATGAATGAATTTCTCAAGTTTTTTTCCCCGTAAATTTTGTTGGCTAGTAGTAGCAGAGTACGGGAAGGAGACGAAGATGCGGCCAAGAAACACGTGGTGATTTTCGGTGCAGGGAGGGTTTCAGCACCCTTAATCGAATATTTGCATCGTGACGCTAACGTTGCCATTACGGTAGCGTCCGAATTCAAAGACCAATGCGATGAGTTGGCACGCAGGTATCCAGGTGTGGAGTCTTCCTACCTGAATGCTTCCGACAACCCGCAGGGACTTAACGAACTCATCGCCAAGGCGGACGTAGCCGTGTCAATCCTTCCGTATCAGTTGCACCACATTGTCGCCGAGGCTTGCATCAAAGAACGCACGAATATGGTGACGGCAAGTTACGTCAATGATAAGGTGAAAGCACTCCATCAGCAAGCTGTCAACGCGGGTATTACAATCCTCAACGAAGTCGGCTTGGATCCCGGCATCGATCACTTGCTGGCACTCGAATGCATCGACGATGTGCGTGCGATGGGTGGGCGCATAACCTCCTTCGAGTCGTTTTGCGGCGGGTTGCCTGCGCCCGAATTTAGTGACAATCCACTGCGTTACAAGTTCTCGTGGTCGCCGCGTGGCGCGCTTCTCAACACCGTGTCGGGCGCGCGCTACCTGCGCAAAGGGCAAGTTGTGGAGATTTCCGAAGGTGGCGAACTGATGGCCGCCACTAAATCGCTCGATTTCCTCCCTGGGTTTCACCTGGAAGGCTTCCCGAATCGGGATAGCACCGCTTACACCCAATATTACGGGATACAGGAAGCTACGACAGTTTTACGCGGCACTATTCGCTATTCAGGCTTCGCGGAAGCTGCGAGGACTTTGCAGCTCTTGGGCCTCTTGGATCCGAAACCACATCCTTACTTGCATGCGCAAGGGCCGGAGATCACTTGGCGGAAACTATTGTCGCACATTTTAGGCTTTGAAGACTGTTCGTTGCTGCATGACAATTTGAAGCAGAAGATTACCGAACGGACAGGCACCGAATTCGCGGTTGAACTCTTGGATGAGTTGCAATTGTTGGATGATAAGCTGGTGATTAAGTGCGATACGCCACTGGATACACTCACGCATTATTTGGCGAATAAGTTGGCGCTTGGTGAGGAAGAACGCGATTTGGTTATTTTGCGACACGATATTGGCATCGCTTGGCCGGATAATAAGAAGGAAATACGCGGGATTAATTTCGTTGTTTATGGCGATGTTCAAGGACATTCGGCTATGGCGAAAACTGTCGGTTTTCCCGCTGCTATTGCAACGAAAATGATTCTAGACGGTAGGAAATAGAAATTATACATATCGTGTTTGATATAACATTTTAAGGTTAATTATTGATTTTTCAAATATTTGTTGGTTATTTTCAGGTGAAATTCAGGAGAAAGGTGTTTTACTTCCGTTTGCGTCCGAGATTTATAGGCCGATTTTATCGAGGTTAAGAAATGAAGGTTTGCATGCGACGGAAACTTCGAAGTTTGTCTCGTAACTGCAATAACATTATTTAACTAAATAATTTAACCAAATATTATGTAAAAAGATTTAAAATAAAAATATTATAGAATAATTACAAGTTTTCAAATTTATTCATCAAATTTCAATTCAACATTTGAATTAAACTGTTAAGTGATAATTAAGTAACAAAATAACTTTTTATGGCGTAGTTTTTTAGTGCGACATGAACAGAGTTTCACCAGAAGTAAATAAATTAACTGTATAAATGTCATAGAGAATAAATGTATAAACATAGGAAACACGAGAATTTAATTATAAAATAAACTAATGAAAGAAAAATTTCAGTTAAGATCATAAAAAGTGCGTTTTATGATCTTAACTGAAATTTTTCTTTTATTAATTTTCGTTTAAGAATTAAGAGTTATGCGATTATTATGACGTGTGTATCATGCATTTCGTGTTGTTTTTGGGTGAGTTAATCAAGTTAAATCTTACAAAATGCTTTTATATCGTTCTTTCGAGCGTGCATTTTGCTTGATTTCTGCTAAACTCGCGCAAAAACTAAAAAAACGATGAATGAAATGCATGGCAAAAACGTTGATATATTTATTATTGATTACTTGCACAGAATGAATGCAAATTAGCGAAACTATTTCACTATGCTGAAATGTCTTCAAGAAACATTCGTAAAATTTAAATATTCGAATATTCTCGCTTTCAATTTTTTTCAATTCAAACATATTTGAGGTTAAAATCGCAATTTAACCGTTACAAATCAAACACGTGATTTTTGCTTGTTTAATTGTCTTGTTTTATCTTTTTTTTAAACAAATAATCAAAGTTTTTGAAATCTGAAAATGTTAAAAAAGGTAAATAAAACATAATGAACCAAAGTTTAGGCAAAGAATAGAAATCTTTATTTATTTATTGGTGATTGAAAATATAATAATGGAAAATACAAAATATGATGAGGTCGCCGCTTAAACCAAACAAACAAAAGTTGAGTGCAGAAATCAATGGTTGGTGATGATGATTGGGGGTGCATCAAACTACTTCTCCAATGTACGTTGACTGAAAAATGCTAAACGAATAAATCGATTAATACCTTTTCATCTCACAATAACTTTATTAATAGTTCAACGCCAAATCTAACTAAACTAGAATATTAATTAGCAAATCACTGCAAGTTCTTGTTAACACATCATTCGCATTTCTAATTTAATTTAAGTTAATGCTTCAAGTTAAGTGAAGTTACGAAGTTATGATTTAAGCCAAAACTTGCTACTTGAGCGTATACCTTTGCCTTTATACGACTTTTTGCCTTTCTCGCCGCTTGCGGCGGCTTCGCGACTGTCCGTCGCCATCGCATCATCCGCGCCCTCATTGCGTTCCTGCATTTGCGACTTCAGCGTCTTCTTGATGTTAACAATCTGCAAATAGATTTCAAAAATGTATGTCAATCCAGAGTTAACAGGACCGGAAACGGGTTACTTCTTGTTCGATTTCGGCTTTTCGCAGCACATTCTTGTTTTTCGCCGAATTGGCTCTGTTTATTTGTGTGTCAACACAGGACAGGACACCCTCACAGGATGAACACCATTCTTGCAGGCAGCTCACAATTGTGTTGATGTCTTCCGGTCTTATGTCACGACCGATGGCGCAATCGATTTCCAATTCGTGATTGTTTTGATCTAATTTTCCTTGAATAATGTCTGCAACCAACACAAAAACGTGCGTAAATATTGAAATTTATCCAGTAGGCAACCCAATATACCTGTGGCAACCCAATATACTTTTTGAACAAAAAGTATATTGGGTTGCCTATCGGATGTGGAGTCTTACCTGCATAGATTGCTTCAATAATCAAATCTTCGAGGTCCCTAACATTTTTAATATCTAATTCTTTCAAGAGTTCCGCATAAGGAATGCATTTTGATTGTGTAGCAAGTGTGACAATAGTTAAATGCTGCAGTTTTTTGATTTGTCCTGGAGTTAACGGCAGATATTCCTTGGGGTTTTCCAAATATTCTTTGTAAGTTCCATAAGCAAACAGATTCAGTGTGTTGATGCAATTGCGGTACTGCCCCTCATGCAACTGCAACAACACTTAAATTATAAATAGCTCATATTTTTATTAATTAATTATTACTTCGATCACATTAGGCATGTCCAAAAGCTCGCCGAACACATACACTCCCGGGGCTTCTAGGACTTGCTTGATGAGCTCAATGCAAGCTGCCCCCTTGGCGGATTTCGCCAGGAGTACAAACTGCTCCAAGGGATTACTCGAAAATGTCGCCTTTTCAACCACCATTGTTATAATTGTTAATTTAGCTGAGATTAAACACGTAAATTCCACGCAAAACAAACCACACGAGTCGATTTCAGATAACAGCTGAGTATTTTAATGTACTGTCTATTCACAGTTCATAAGTATGACAATGACAGAAACCGACTGATTTTATAATGGTCTTTGCTGCACTTTTGGTGACTTTCGATGAGAAAGTAAGGGAAAACTGTCATTCATATAGGGATTTTGTTTTATCAACTGACATTTGTTTTTAATATGTTTCTGTTCAGTCAATGCACTGTACATATGTGTGCATACATTTGAGTAGCAAGTTGCCTACCGTCTCGTCCACTAGTGAGTTTCTTGGCTGGAACATGTTTGGTTTTACTTTCATTTAAATCATTGAAATAAAGTGATTTGAAACTTGAGTGAATTTTTATGGTATTAGCTGCACTTTTTGCGATTTGCGAGTTTATCTGGGAATCCGATGGGAAATCTGTTTTTCATATCGGGATTTTTGTTTTATCAACATACATTTATTTTTAATATGTTTGTTTCTGTTTAGTTAAACTCAGGGCTTGCCAAAATAGTCCGAAAAAGTATTTAAATAGAAAATAGAAATAGAATTTTTTTTTGAAAATCTATTTCAAATAGAAATTCCTAAATAGTTCTATTTGGGATATGAAAACTA
>JARJDT010006276.1:0-17983 GCA_030264655.1 Leptusa sp. GC000079
AGGGTTAAATCAGCTGATATCGTGCTTATTATCAGTTGGCATACTTCGGAGAATGATAAAAATCTGAAATTAGTCTAGATCGAAATAAAAATGCGATTTCGATAATCCATTAACGATTACGATAATCGGTCTTAATCAGAACTATTTAATTTGCCATTAAAATTTTTAATGTAATGTTTTACCTTTATCTGATATTATATTATACATTTTTAGTTTAAGAGTTACCGTTAATTATATCGTTTCCATAAAAATGCGCTACACATAACATAATATTACACGCATAAACGTTCATAAACATGCAATGCAAAAACGAAAACAATTTCAACGTTCGTCCTTTAACTTTAAATTGTTTTCTGCTAGTTTTTGTAAATTCAAAAATTCCTTCGAATGTTTGTTTACAGGAGAATTTCAACTTGTATACCTAATGTAATCTGAATATCATTCACATTCACTCTAATCGGCGAATATCTTTATCCTCAATGTTCGTATACAGGATACTCAACTGAGATAGAAGTGATGTAAGATAAAGGATGACAATGCGATTCTCGGAACGCATAAACAATAAACATGTCGAAAAAACAATCTCTAATTGAAAAATAAATGTTGAATAAAATTTAGTACGTAAACATAAAAAAGATCCAAAGTTCAATTCGGATTCGAGTTCAGAGAAAAGTATTATATCTTGTTTTTTTAACATAATCAAAATTGTAACATCCTGTCGACTGTTTGTAAAAAGCGTTCCATAAAAATGTTTAGCATAACTTTTAAATATGCGCTTTACCTTTGTTTGAAACTTTTGCATGATCCCCCGACTGTTCTTGAAGGCATAAAGCATTGAAATATCGAAATATCGCGTACAATTTAAATTCGTTAACATTCGCGACAGCTTTTTTCGAGCGTGTCGAATTGGTATGGGTCTGCAATACTACGTTGTCCATGCACTTTATTACGTGAGTACTTGTGTGTTGTGTGCTTCCCTATTTGTTTCCTTTATTTACAACTTATGTATGGCCACCGATCACTAAATTCAAGTCATGAAGTTGTTGTATTTAGACTAATGTCGATAATGTTCTCCAGTGTCCTTAAATATGACATGATAGCATATTTGCGGCCGTGGAAAATGAATTTCCGTATTTGTATTGTAAATTGCAATTAAAATTCCTTAAATCTAAATTTCACCAATCAATTTCGACTTTCATAATTTAAAGCATTGTCTTTAGTTTATTTAACGTTCAACTTTAGTAATCTTTATGCTCATACTATAAAAAGCGTTTAAAAAAGAAGTAAACCGCGCAAAAAAATTAAAAAACACAAACGTTTTCAATATGCAAGGCCATCGAGCGAGCTCCAGTTCGCATTTTGTGATTGACTGATTGATTTGTTAATCATAATAAAATTAAGATTTGAAATAGCAAACATTATTCGAATTGCAAAAGTTCATATGTTCATATCACACTCATGAAATATTAAAATATACCACATGGAAACGAGCAAACGCGCTCTCCACGTAATCGTTGTACACTTCGATTTTAATCTTATTGCAAACACGCGTCATATAAGTACTTTTAATCCTATAGGATCCGGCAATTTTTATGTGTGATTCAATAAGATTCGACTAGATTACTTAAAGTTTTGATGAGTTTAATCAATTATTAACGTATGGTGTAGTATTCACTTTGCAGATATTTGATGTTAAATCAAAACCTGTCATGAGGTGATATTATTATCAATTTTTTATCGGCATTGTGATTATGCACTTTCTGATTACATACCTACATTAGTACTCACAAATCGTCAATGATTAATTTTATTTAAACAAATTGAGGCACATTTCATAATAATCTTGTAATGTACATCATGCATTTCCACTTAGATCGTTATTAAATCAAATAAAACAATGAAAGATAATCGTCAAGATTACAAAAGGCAATTATGTGTTTACTTTTTCGATGCGAATCCCCCGACACCATTTATGTATCTAATCAACATCGAAATGGAATGCGTCGTTATTAGGAGTAGAGCTATTCATTAATTGATATAAGTGCTTGCAAACTTTAATTATTAGCATTTTTGTGTCACAGGTGGGATACTTAAACGCAAGTGTACTTAGTCCTGTGCACCAGTGCCGTATTACCGATTAGCCCACATGGGCCAGGCAAAATTAGTATTTTATATACCTACATACATCAGTAAGGGTATGTAAAAATAAGTGGCATAAGGGCGCCAGTTAAGCTTATCCGGCACTGCTGTGCACTCAGAGGCCGAGAAGCCTACACCTTATTACTTACCTACCGCTAAGTAAGTGTAAGTATATGAAGTGTACTGAACTGATTGTGATTATGCGGTCGCTTCGCGTAAATATGCGCAAAGGCAAACCAATGGGAACCAATCGAACTAGAATAAAATTGTTGTTCGTTTAAAATCGAAACAAATAACCATTGCAGTGCGACGTCAACGACAATACGACAATATCGGAATCGGACTTCAATATAAAACGCGACGCGTTTATGAATCGGACAGCAGTAGCTAATTCGCTTTTTGACCGTGAACGTGCTTCGGCCAAACGGCAAAATTCATACACAAACATTACACACTTGCAATAGCCAAACCGTCCACTAATATCAAGTGGCAAAGCGAAAGTAGGAATTCATCATTCGAATTGATGCAATAGCTCTACTGCTCTACTATAGACACTTTGTTAAAATTTTGAATTTGCATAAATAAATAAACAAGAACTGTGCGTTTCAATTCGCAAATCACATTAAGTATAGTAAAATGATTAATTAATATAACAAATTGCAATCTAATTCAGTCAAGTTAATCAAGTTCACTACTTACCAACTTACCTATTTGAACCGGTTTAAATTTGCCAACAAACTCCCAAGAAGAAAAAAAAGAGCGGCGGGCAGAGGAAATTTAGCTGCCAAAACCACCAGGTCCAAGAAGATTGGTTTTTATCACCCAACAAAACAAATTTATTACCACAAACAAGTTAAATCGTGTGGAAATGCATATACCCTTTGTTATAATTTAGTGAAGTCAAAACACTCGAAATATTCATTGCATGTGCATGCCAATTGCATTTCATGAGCATAGTTTGAATATTTAGTGCAGCAGCGCTCAAGTTATTATAATATTGCAAAAGTCAAGCATAACAGAGTTTAAAACACAAGTGACTAAGTCAAAATGGTTCAAGATAAGCAAAAAGTGAAACAGTTTGCTCTCGATATTGAGAAAAGACTCGCTCAGGAGGATGATATGAATACAGGCAAGTTTCCTTCAACTCGATTTCATGCTGAGTAATTTTAATTTTCGCGCTTTTCTGAGTAGTAAGTAGTCATAAAAATAATAATTTTCCTCTTTAACTCGTTTATTGTGTAAATTGAAACGTAAATTATATTTCAAAGCTTAAGCAATGTTTGCTCACTGATATAAATATAAAAGTATTCCAAATACGATTTCCTTAATTTTCTAAATTATTGACTAACGGCTATCGGCGAATGCACATCATGATATACCTACGTAGTTGATGAACAACAACGTCGACGACACGAGTATGACATTGTTATATTAGTTATAGATTTGAACTAATACGTAGTGACCTAGTGATTAGTCTAGTCGATTAGCTTTACGTAATAAATAATGACAGCAACTGTTAGTGTTGAATCTGTTGGTATTTCACCAATTATAACTTAACAACACCTAGCAATTTCATAACTGCATTATGAATATTTTTAAAATGACGGGATTACAGGGATGAAAATCGTTTAAACTTGCAGTTGGTTACTTTGCGTACTTTATTAAGCTTAACTAATAGTTTAGCTGCTATAGTTAAGTAAGTTGATAATAAATTAATATACGCAAAATTGCAAAACTATTCGGGTCCGAATCAAAAGCAAAACCATCGTGAAACTGCCCATATTACTTACACAACGTTACAATGATACGCAAACGACATGTTTGGAATCGAGATAAGTCGTCAATAAGTCAATAATATTATTCGACGAGCAAATCAAAATTGTATTATTGATAGAACGCCAACGTTATCATCTTCGAGACCGCACATTAAGGCAGACAAGACGAAATACTAATAAAAATAGTATAACTGACATAAATAAAAGTTGCACAAGATTCATTTTTGTGTCAATTGCCATATCAAAATTTACATAAGTATCAGCGATACGCACTTGGAAGATTTTATTTTAATTTTTAATCATTCAATTATCATTATCAGTAAATTGAAATTGGATCTTAAGTATGCAAATTGGTTGCAATATTTCTGATTGCGATTTCCTAACTTATGATTGCTAACTGTTTAAATACGTTCACATAAATTAATATCGATATTATTATACATGTTTTATAAATAAATAGCATTAATTAAAAAGTATAAAGTATTAAAAAATATTGCAATAAATTATTAACTATTTGAGCATAACGCAAATTTATGAAAATTACGTTATTAAGTAATGGTGTTGATTAGTTTTGACCTTTTCACTGTCTCTTATTTTCTTGGCACGACATGAATATGATATAAACCGTAACTTTCATTGTTTTTAAATACTAATTGTTGGCATTATCCATTTAATTAAATTAAATACTCTTTGTGATGTGTTGTCAAGTGGAGAGTTACAAACTTTTTAATACCAATATCGCAAAATCAGTATCAAAAGAGGTTGTAAAGTACATAGAAGTCAGTCAATGAGCTTTCTGCCAGTAAGCTAATGGCATAAATTTTCCATGATTTTTGTACTTATGCTGATACACATACAATATCTGATTATAACTAAATAAGCACTTGAACTTTTGCTTTAATGCGTTCATATAATAATTCCACTTGTTTAAATGGTTGATTTACAAAGTAGCGATTAAGTCTTATCAGTGGCCAGTGGTGTTATTCTACTAGCCAGTCCATAAAGACTGTTTTCAAATAAAAAAAAATATAACTGCGACAGAATCAGAAATCACTTTAAAAACAACAATTATACGTTGTCATGTAAAATTAGGTTTTTCTAAAGATGAACAATAAAGTAATACATTTAGTTAATTCCTGTAATTAAAATCGGAAACAATTTACTGGGAATGCTTTTTTTTGGTAGGTATATGAAATTTGTTACAGAAAGTACGAGTTTCCTTGAATTTATACAAAAATTTATCCAATGTACGCAAAATAACATCCGCTAATCGAGTTTTTAATCATCCCATTAAAAATTAACAATTTGGTCATATTTATTTGGGGATTTGAGCTGTTTTACGGATTATTTTATTGTTTGTGCTATAAAATAAGCAAATTTAAAGCAACGTAGTTTGGCTTAAGGTTAATTGTTAATAGTTTATTACTCTGTGGCCAGCGTCAGCTCCTAACACTTTAAAGTTAATGTTAAAATAGCTAAAAATTTGTTGATAGCAACAAATGAATTAGCGATGAAATTGGCAATGACAAGCCCACAATCGTACCTTTGCAAACAGTGCAAATACGTAAACTATAAAAGTTAATATAAACAGTGATTTGTTTCAGAATGCAAAATCGAACAATGCAAATCAAAACAGCAAATTAAATCGTAATCAGCTATGCGCAAATTACAGTTTTTTATTACCTAATGAAAGAAAAAATGCTTGAAATCCCAATCAACTACTTATGTGCGAATTACAGATTTTTTTGTATTAACTAACGAAAAAAAATGGTTGAAAATGCATTTGAATTCACGTTGAGTTTGAAGGAGAGCGCGAAAGCGAAATTGTATTCTATTTCCTGCCCATAAAAAACAATCTCATTAAAAATTATAATCATACTTAATTAATAATTGATTGCTTTGCAGGACCATGTTTTGGTGCACGGCATTTACAAATGGTGCTATTGTTCTTCCTAGTTTGCATTGCTTATTGCATAAGAGTTAACTTATCAGTAGGCATTGTTGCAATGACTGAACCAAATCCAAAGATTGATATACCGGTAAATGCCTAATAGGCAAATCAAAGCGTCTTATTAACTGTGTATTATTGAAACTTTATTAAAGACCTATCATTGGGATGATAAAAGTGTGGTGCTTTCATCATTTTTCTGGGGCTATGTATTACCACAAGTGGGTGCCGGACAACTAGCGAAAAACCTCGGCGCCCGATGGGTACTCGTTGTGGCAATGACAATCTGTTCGCTTTTCACCGTCTTGATACCCGTTATGGCTGAATTGGGCTCGTACGGCGTTATGATTTGCCGTGTGGCTCAAGGCTTCTCGCAAGGATTCTTCTATCCTTGCGTGCATAACTTGCTAAGTAAATGGGTGCCACTGAACGAGCGCACACGCATGGGTACATTCGTATACGCAGGTAGAATTAATTATGCCGCAACGGAAACAACAAGGAAACATTGAAAATACAATTCTATTATAGGAGGACCTTTTGGGACAGTTCTTGCCATGCCGATAACAGGCTACATTTGTGATTCTTATTTAGGCTGGCCTGCTGTTTTCTATATTTTCGGAGGCGTTGGATTTGCCTGGACCCTCATTTATATCCTCTTAGGTTCAAATAGCGTTTTTGATCACAAGAGTATATCAGCTGAAGAGCGCGAATATATCAAAACTTCGCTTGGACAAGGAGACAAGGATAATGCGAATGTAATATAGTTTTCTAATATAGAATTTGAATAATTTCATAATTTTATAGGAAGTTCCAACGCCTTGGAAAGCAATATTCACGTCTGTGCCCGTTTGGGCTATTTTGATCGCCCATTGTGGGCAAAACTGGGGTTTTTGGACCCTCTTGACCGAAATTCCGATTTACATGAAGGGTGTTTTAAAATACGATATCAAAGACGTAAGTAATACATCAGGTGGTCAATCAAAGGCAAAACTTACCTTCTTGCCTTGCCACAGAACGGATTGATCTCTGCCCTACCCTACTTCGTCCTGTGGATTTTAAGCTTCTTCTTTGGTTCGGCGTCTGATTGGTTGATCAACAAGAAAATCATGAGGATAAGTTTCAGCAGAAAACTCAACACTTTAATTGGTATGCCCCATATCCATACATACATATATCCAAACCACAATATTAATCAATCAACAATAGGTTTGATTGGACCAGCAATTGCTCTAGTAGCCCTCGGTGCGTCCGGTTCAACGAAGAAGGAAGTCGCCATCACGTTGCTAGTCATTGCCGTTGGTATAAATGCAGCAACGTACAGCGGGTACCAAGTGAATCACATTGACCTGGCACCAAATCATGCTGGAACTCTTATGGGTCTTACGAACGGGGCCGCCAACATATTCTCCATTATTGCGCCCCTAGCCGTGCAGTTTGTGGTCACCGATGAATCGAATATTGACCAATGGGAAATTGTGTTTTACATTGCGTCTGCAATCTATGTTGTATGCGCACTTTTCTACTGCTTCTACGGTTCGGGTGATCGACAAGAATGGGATGCTGAAATGAAAAGTGGTAAGAAATAAAACGCATGTTCAACAGAAAGCAAGTGCAATAATCAAATTAATGACAATCCTTCTTTAAAGATACGAAAAGTTCTGATTGAGTATACATGAAAACTGATGGATACAACGGAAAACAAACGAAACAAGCAGAAAGGTGATTTTAAACAACAGACAACAGACTGCCGCTGTGCCGTACAATGTTATCATCATTTTCTTTCTAAATTAGTAATTTATTTATATACCAACCAAAAATCATAGTTATATATTTACTATATAATCTATGTATATATAATTTAACTTCTTTCGTAATTGAACTCTTTTAAGTTTAGTTTTTAATAGTTGTGTGTCGTCCTGTCGTCTACAATTTTCGTGTTTCTCGTTTCTTTACTTGTAGTTAAATCGTCTTTTTTTCATCTATGTCTGTGATGTTATAAATTGTAACTATTTTTATGAGAAAAACAAAAAAATAATGCATTTTACATTAAATATGCATCATGCGGTTGCGTTTTTCAGAATGTGATGCACTTTCCAAAATGTAATTTTTAATTGAAAGTGCGATTTATACTCAAGAACACAGGACGCATTAAGTGAACCCATAAATACATATAAACGATGTAGGAACGCGATAAAAGCTTACATGGTCACAGCATATTTTACAAAATATTACAAATTCATTGAGAAACAAGATTTAAGCAGGCAAATTAAATATATAATTGTACACACTGCGTACATCGAAAGTGTTCCAGAAAGTCAACGCCAACAATAACACTCTCTCAGTGCAATTCAACTCGTTGAGTTTCTGATACATGGCCAGATCTATATGTGAATAAATAAATGATTTGATGTTAATGTTTTACATTACATTACATGTAAATAGTAAATACTTTTGAATATATATTTACAAAAAAGCTATGCAAGTTTTTAACGCTGTAGCGTCAACCTATTAGACTAAAAAATGTACCTATTAGTTATAATGGACCGACATAATTTTTTTCGATATTTCTTGGATATTAATTGTGTTGATAGGATAGATAAAAACAGATGTCTTCTATTTCGCCAAGGTAAGTAACAATTGTTAAATAAATATTATCAATATGAAGATAGGAAGTACAAATCCGGAAGCAATTCAAGTTCTACAAAGTGCTACTGAACACATCAATATTTTCAACACTTCATTTGTTCATTTCTCATGTAGCATGCGTATGTAAATGTATGACTAGTATACCTATGCTAAATTTTATAAATATTCTTCAATTTTTTTTTAATATCAAATTCAGTTGCGTATTCGTACGACTTTTGAATGTACTCTAAATACTTAATTAGTTTTATAAATTGCAAACAAATTTTATGCAATCAAATATGTATCAAATCTCTTATAGAGTATTTATTTGTGAATTAATTGAGCAAGCGAGCAAGATATTCGCAAAATGTTTGCGCAGTTTATTCTCGCATTGCAGTCTCTTGATTTTAACCATCGCTTTCAAAAATTAATTCAAACTTGCTCGCTCAATAAATCCATCAAACAATTAATAATAATAACTAACAGCTTATGCGTTTATTTATGCACTTCAACTTATGTTTAAATTTGGAGTTGTTTTCGTTAATCGTTATTGAATTACAATTAGTTATGCAGCCGGAGCAAGAACATGTTTCTTCGGATTGGCGTTTGTTAGTTGTGTGTGTAGTTAATTAGTAGTCGTAATAAAGCAGTCTTTAAATGCAATTACAGTTCACCATATCATATACAACAATAAATATTGCTTTCCATTCGTTATTTGGATTCTACTATAGTTTAGATTGAAGTGAACTTAACTTATCAGTTACGCTTCACTTTTCATTTCTTTTCTTACGTGACTGAAATGCACAATGCAAATAAAGCGCGATTCGATTGTAAGGATTTTTTTGTGCGATTTATTCATTTAATGAGAAGCTACATTTCTTCTTGTTCTTGAATAAGGCGGGGCGGAATTGAACTTGTTCATTTCATATTACTGTCTGGTTTACATTTGGGGTGTTTGCTAATGAATTGAAATGTTCTTTAATGTGTCTTCATCTTCATTCTTCATAGAATATTTTTAATATGCCATTACGTTATGTAATAATAACATTTAAAGTCTTTTCTTATACAATTAACGATTCGCGTTCGCGGATAATTAACGGTAGCTTAATTTTAAATATTTATGTTTTAATAGTAGTAGGTAAGTAAATGCATGCATCTTTTAAAATCTCTTTTATAAACGACAAATCCGTGTATAAATAGTTTAGCTGCAGTTTGATGTCAATCAATGCAAATAATATACGAATAGCGACAAAATCTTATTCATTAGCGCGCCTCAAAAATGAAATAAGTCGAGTTAGTCAAGTACGAATGAGAACTGGAAGAGTCCGATTACTCAAAACGCGAGTCGAACTATTCGCGCGAGTGAGTGTCAGCGCTAT
This sequence comes from Leptusa sp. GC000079, assembly GCA_030264655.1. Taxonomy (NCBI): domain Eukaryota; kingdom Metazoa; phylum Arthropoda; class Insecta; order Coleoptera; family Staphylinidae; genus Leptusa; species Leptusa sp. GC000079. The sequence continues at coordinate 9,867 of JARJDT010006276.1, forward strand.
CTAAGATAGCAACAATTTATGAAATATTCCAATATTAATATCGAATATGAAACGTGCAATTTACGTGTATGTAATGCAGTGAGTGAACTGAATTGGTGTTATAATCTCTACTACAATACATTGATTGTTATTATGTAAGTACGAATAATGTACAAAAATAGGGAGCAACTTTCTTCTTAGTAAAAGGCAAGAATAAAATAAAATGAAATCCTTTTCTTTTTCTCAACGCTTAATTACTGAAAATGACACAAAACGAAACAAAAATTCAATAACTTATAAATATATTTATATCTAGCTATATAATATCTGTATAATATAGGTGTGTGTGTATAGTGTTTTCTGTTTCTTTGGTATAATATTACAACTGTAGATTTGTTCGTAATAATGGCTTAAATTGGAAGTGAGTTTTAAACTGTGGTGCCGTATGTGCTGAAAACAACACGTGTGCTGTCGCTGTCTAGAGTAACGTCCTCTGGACTGGCCAAATCAACGCGCACACTACCCGAATTGTTTCGTTTTCGTTGTCCCCAATTGCTGAGTGTCCACTGATACACCCCTTCGGTGGACGCGCTTGTGCATTCGTTCGAGTTGGAATTTTGAATGGCTGTGTTCGGCGTCTCGGCCGTTTCGGAACTGGAACTTGTCGTTTCCAAGTCGCCTTCGCGATATCTACTTAATGCTACAAAAATTGAGCGAATCGGTTAAGGAGTGTAGTGCATTAGAGTTATTAAACATACCACTATCATCGGGTGACGGATGGCATTCTTCAACGCTACGCAAAATGCTCTGACAAATGTCCGATTCAAGTGGAATGGGATTATCGGTATCCCGATTATATATCGTGACAGCAATGTGAGTGGGATGTGGTACGGCCAGGGGGATTAGCAACTTATCCGGCGAGTACGGCTTGGCAACTTTTTTCCATGGCATTCGCAAGCTGGGCGTCTTGTTACTGCGCAATGAACTCAATGCCGGTGTTGATTCCCTTAACAAAAATTAGGTGTCAATTAAAATAAGGAAACGCAAAACGATGCCGAACCATCCATACATTCGCTTTTCGTTCTTCTTGCTAGCCGCAGACAGTTTGCTGCGCGGATTGAACGCCGAGACTTCCAGATAAGGCGCGTACACATTGATATTGCCTCGTGGTGTGTACACGTTGCCGAGTAAATCCGGCCCGCCGTCACCCAACTGCGCATTATGGACCATTTCAGTGTACCGACTAATATCGGCATTCGGATGTGGGTCCAAGCGGAACGAGGTGTCTGTGTGATCAAGCGGCGTTAAGAAATCCCAGCTGAACAAATCCGTATATAAGCGACTCGCCAATCCCGCCCAGTCTCCAACTGATAGCATTTGTACTTCCCAGAACTGCTCCTCGCTGCAGTTCAAGTTGGGGAAAACGTGCATGGGATAAAAGCGCTCAAGCATTAATGTGCCTTGCTGGATCGCAATCTGTAAAACAAACATCAGCATTTGCCCACTCACATTGCTCACATAAACCCAGGGCTTGCCAAAATAGTCCCAAAAGTATTTAAATAGAAAATTGAAATTTCCCGCTATTTGTAAACCTTTTTCAAATAGAAAATCCAAAATAGTTCCATAGTGACGAAAACTATTTTTAAATAAAATAGAACTATTTTTATTAATTTAATAAAAAATAAAAATTTAATAAATTGATAAACGTCCAAATTTAATAAATGAATATTTTGGAAAGAACTATTTAAATAGTTCTATATTTTATTTTCGGCTAGCCCTGCATATGCCTTACCTTTAAATCGTTGCTTGATAGTTTAATTTTTGCCTTGATACTGGCGTTCAAACCAGATTGCAAATCGCGTTTGCGTCGGTCCAGCTTCTCATGCAAGACCGCAATGAAATCTTGTCGTTCCTTCTCCAGCGTTTTGTACGGACCGATATTCTTGGCTGCTAATTGTGTGGAGAAACTGCCGAAGCAGGCCTCGACGAAATGCGAAAAGTCTTTCTCAGGTTGGACAATCATACGCTCAATCACCGATCGGTAAGCCTCCAACTCAGTCAGTTCCATTTTTGCTTCGAACGCGGCGAGCGCTTGTTCCGGCGAGATTTGGAAGAAGTAATCGGAAGCCAGGCCGGGACCAGCGGTGCGCTTAACGACGAAGCTGTCGCTGGCTGGTATACGGCCGCGTTTCTTAATCAGTCCATGGAAAATGGCGGCGTCCCAAAGCAAGCGGAACCAATACCGTGTGACACCCCCCACGAGGATAATAAGCGCAAGCAGCGGACATACAAAAACGGCGACGCAAATCGCCAACAATGGCTGAATACAACCTTGCATGAAAATGTTCCAAAGCAGCGCTTCAAAAAGGACCAAAAACCGATTGCGTTGCGGCTCGGGACTGTCCAGATCATAAACGAGACCGTTTGTCAGCTGCACGCCGAGTGTGAGCACCGGCATCCAGAAAACAGCCGTTGTCGCAATGAGAAAGCAACTTGCAATGACAATCAATGAAAGTACGGGGAACACAATAACGATTCCGATTGTCCCAAACAGTCCCTTAATGAAATAGTTCCAGACTCGATTTGTGTGGCGCGTGAGCCCTTTCCCAATGAACCCCGTATCTGGTTTGGTCTCAAAATGAGTGCGCGATTTCGAAATGTGCCGCCAGAGGCTAAAGAGGCGCGAGCAAAGTGTTGAGGTGAGGCTGGTTTTGCGCGGGAAAAGTGTGCCGTTTACTTGGGACAACTCCAAGTCGGGCATGAACGGCTCGAGCAGAAACAACGCGCGCAGACCGACAGGACTACACCACGGGATTAGAATGCCAAAGAAAAACATCGCATTCCATGTCCAACACCAGGTACGATGGAAATAGTTGAACGTGCGCCACAAAGGCCAGCGTGTTGTTGTCGTCCGCACAATTTCCTTCTCGACCAGAAAGACCGGCTGGCTTGGATCAGACCGCGGCGTCGTGATACTCGTGGCTTGCTTCGAAAGAACCGTTGGCACAATCTCGCTTTGCCCCTGGAAATTGCGTCGAATTAACCAATTGTTCGGAAGCCAAATCTGCGTGGGCCACAGGAAGTTTCTCGTTGGCGTTTTGACTTTTCGCAATTCGCGCAGCAACGCCGGCTCGCGCTCCTTCATAAACGCCAAGTCTCTGTTCAAGAAATAATTCGTCTGGGCCAGCTTTTGCGTTTGGCACAGAGCTAGAGCTACCTCGTGGGCGGTCCATTGGTTCTCCAAGCTGAACTTCTGTTCGGCTGCGCTGAGTCGCGAGCGCAGCCACGGTCCGATTCGACTTAAGACGGGATGATCACTGCAAATACGGCTTTTAACTGTCTCCTGACTCTTCCACAGCCTGCGCTGGACACTCTCAACGGCACGATCCATTAGCACAACGCTCTGCGCCTGCTCGACTAGCAGTTCAGCGATGCCCTCGCCCAAATGATTGATGTCGTTGTTCGACAGAATCGACTTATAAACGCGTGCTAAGTATTCTTTCATGACGGCCTCGTTCACTTCGCGCTCGATGTCCTCGTCGGGCAGTTTCTGTGCGCGCAATTCGGCGATGAGGCGCTCGCGGAAATGCAGAAACCAGCCACGTGTCTCTCTCTCCAGGATGGCAATGAGTGTTGGTAACGCTTGGCGCATCAGGTTGCGATCCCACAGGCGTAGGTCGAGTTCGGCGCCTGCTGGCGTCAGGTACCTATAAGGGACTGAAACGGGCGATTGCGAGCATTCGCGAGCGACTTCAAACTTTTCGGTGGCAGCTCTGCGTAATTGTTTGCGCACGTAGAGACAAAGCATTTCCAAAGAATCTTCGTTTTCAGACTGCAATTTGAGTATTTTCGTGTTAATGCATCGTTCGGTTGAATGCATTTAGGGTTTCACACCACAAGAATTCTCGACAAGAATTGGACTACTTGTCTTGCCTTGAAATATCGAGACAAGATATTTGAGTTTCTTGTCTTGAGATTTTTATTTATTTTCTTTATATTTCATGAAATTTATCGATATTTGATGAATCTTGTCTTGTATTAATATTCCATACCGAATCTTGTCTTGATAGTGTCTCGAATTTTTCAAAATCAAGACAAGAATTCTTGAAAATCAAGAATCTCGTGAAACCCTACGCGCATTACTTACTCGACATACTAATTCGGCGACTAGGTATTTACTACGTTCCTCGCGAATTTTCGCGTCTAAATTATGCGCTTGCAAACTCGGAACACCCACTAGAATGTCCAAGATGCGCAACAAGCCGTCCAACATGGAGCGCAACGCTTCGGTTACAGAGAAAAAATGCGATACCATGCGGTTCTTTGCGCTGACAAAAAGAAAACGCAATGCAAGCGACATATCGTTCAGTAAAGACTCTTTACTGCGCTCGGTTCCTTTCTGAAGTAGTTGCGACAATTTCCAACGGTGTTGTTGGCCGGGAAAGTTTAACGATTCCACTTCGAACTCACTGTAAAAACCGATTTCTCAGCACTGGGGCACAAACAGACGTTTAACGAATGTCAAACAATTCAAATGATCAAAACAACTCAAGCACATTGATCACTTCAACATCAACATACCCCTTGCGTCTGATCGAATCTAGTTGCTGATAATTGAGCCGCTTTGGCTTCCCATACTTATCCTTATGCAAGCTTTACACGATCGAAAAATATTTACTAACAATAAATGAATCTACACATTTTCCAGTTGATATTCAGATATTACAAATGATATTTAGAAAGTAATCAAAAAGTAAATTTAAATACCTAATTATAAAATTTTATTTTGAAATACATTTGCTACTTTCTGGAAATAATTTGTGATTTCTGAATTAGAAGTGTGAAGGGCAATTACCCGCGTTCTCGAATGTATTCGAGCTGCTTCCCGGTGAGTTTCCGGGTCTCCCCTTTGCTGTCGACTGCGACAGCGTCGAGTTCGTCAAAGGACGGCGTCACGAACAAATCCCTGAGATGATACTTGCACTTGGAGCGGCCCAAAGAGCCGTCCATCGTGACATTCGATGTGGGAAATGAATCCATTTGTGCTACTGGACTAGGAAGAACTGGACAGAAAGAAACGCGGTGTCAATAGAAGTGCGCATCATCCTATTATTATTATTGAGTACTTATGGGAAACGTTTTCCAATGGTACAAGAACTGCTCAGCGACTTGCTTGATGTTCTGCACGAGCTGTTCGACTTCCGGCGGCGCGCCGATCAGATTCACATCGAAATGCAGTGGTTCCCGTTCCGGCTGCAGCGTCTCTGGGCCCAAGATCACGCCGTCGTTGTTCTTGAGCGGATAGAGGCTGGTCGGGCGCAGCGGATGCGGCAGCGCATTATTGTCCACGTCCGCGGCGCCTGCACCATCGCCGCCGCTGCCAATCACTTGTGAACGGAATTCGTAACGATTCGATACTACAAAACGAAAGCGCAACTTGTACAAAGTGCAATGGGTAATAGGTATAGGTCAAGAATGATCATTGATCATTGATCGAGACACCTACATTGTGAAGAGGTGCTTTCAGTACGTTCGCGCTCGCGTTCGTGCACGCCAGATTTGGAGCGATGATGGCCGTGCCTACGCTCGCGGGCATGGTGATGGTGATGGTGATGATGCTGGTGGTGATAGTCGACAGATTCGATGCTTTGGCCGGATTCGGATCGGTTGTGGCTTGACGAGCCGGACGAGCCGTGCCGCCGATGGCTGTGCTGGCCGCCCGAATCGGAGCGACGATAGGTGCCCCCGCCTCCGCCACCACCGCCACCGCCACCGGAGCTCGGTCTACCACTCATTGCTTAGCACAACTCGCTTCTCGTTTATTCGACGAAACAATAACGATGCGCTTTTTATTTGTGTCGCATCTGTAACGATCCTACAATTATTTAACGAAAATCACCTAATGGGATTCATACACAGTTTATTTAGTTTACTGCGCTAACAGTTTAATTGGTCATTTTAAAATTTAAAACTCATACAGTGCAAGCTAATTTCCATTTGTCTTTACCCAAACGGAGTATGAGGCGCCGTTTGGGCAAATATTACACTTGGAATATCAAAGTTTACAAGAAATATAATGAACAATTGCTGATTCTCCACTAATAGCCCCAAAACATAGAAGAAAACATTTCTTAATAAATAGCCTTCTTCAAAATCCGAATAAAATTATTATTGCTAATATAGAAAAGCAAATTCGTTAATTGAACCGTTTGTGTACTCCTACTGGCGATGTTTGAAATAATAATTGAAAAACACCTGCCAATAGCAGATGCTCGTGCTCCAGGTTGATTAGTTCGCCATCCAATTCCAACATCAAACACTCAACTCAAAAATCGCTAACTAATTTAATAAAATTGCTAAAAGAAAAGCAATAATGCGTATCGATGGAAGATACAAAGAGGACCATGAATGTTTAATGTGGTTTATTGGTTTATATGAAGCGCAATTTCCCCTATTGCCCTATGCCTTTCGCTCGCGATTAATCTCCACGGACGAATCTTTTTGTCCCTAACATAATTCAATTACTTGCGCTTTATTGGCGATTATAGGATGCGATTAAACGTACTATACGTGCTTCATCTAATTTTCATACAATTTACAAGAGCACAGTCCTAGTGGAAACGAACTACAAACATACAGACGTAAGCAAAAATCGATTAAAAATATTTTACTATGTCAAGTTATTCATTTTTCTATCGCCTTTGTTAGTCTAACGATATTACTACAATTCTTACAGTTTAAGACATTATAACATTGCCTATCTTTTCATTTTAGAATTAATTATAGTTTCTGATCCATTAAGATTTAAACAAATTAGAGGCATACGTTTTATTGAGAAGCAACAACATTTTCAACATTCAAAACTTTTAAAACTTTCAAACTTTTGCGCTTTTCTGTTGGTAATGCGATTAGAGCGTCAAGTTATGCAACCAAATGCACACGTAAGTCCTCTTTGGCGCCAACCCTCGTCGGGACCACATCGGATCTGCTTCAAACATTGAAATAATTAGTTATTCGCTAGTGTTAATCATCGAGAAATGATTGAATCGCTTCAAAACCACCCAGAAGGTTTGTGTTTATCATTTCTTTTAATCGCGATCGGGTTCAATAAGTTAAAATTGCTTTCAATCACTGGACATCTTTGAGCCGAAAAATGTAAATACTCGGACAATTACAATTTCCGGGTTTGCTTTTTCTTTTATTATGTCGGCAGGCTGAAAGCACTGCCTTTGTTGACTATTTTGAGTTAATTGTGTTAGTGAACAACAATTGATTGCAATCAGTTGATCGAGAATATTTGTTCATTGCAAAGTGCAAATGGGAATTTAGAAGTACGTTCCAAAATATGGAGTAGTAGTGTACAGTGTAGGAGTAGGTAGCTCCTCTATGGTTAGTCCATTGTCAATCACTTTACAAACGCTGCTGGGTTTCTTCATCGGCAGGAGTGATCGAACTCTGAATACACACATTTTGGAACGTACTCCGCTATTCAAGGGTTAGGTTAGGTCACAAAAGAAAACTCGTAGCCTTTAGTTTTCTTCTGTGGTCAGGATAAGAAGTACAATCGGTTTTCAATTCTAATTTGTAATGTTATTTTTATTCGTATTGAGTGTTGAAATGATCGAACAAACAATAAAGCGAACTTAAGTGAAGTGCGTTTCTTGTCGATTAATCGCTGTATAGTTGTATTTAAACAATCCGCGAACAAAATATTGAGTTGTGTGTTTAGTTCACGTTAGGGCTAGTACATAATAAACTCGATTCTAATAATTGAAGTAGACTAAAGAAATGTCAGTGAGTGCGTTTCGCGTAAATCTGCTAAGTGTGAACCGTTTCTCGATGGGTTGCTGTTGCTATCTGGATTGTGGGCCAATCCAGCTCAAGATTTCAGATCGGCGGATTCTACAAGTAGTAAGTGATCCGCTCAGGATGATCTTTTTGAATGTTATTGTACTTTGCGATGATTGATAACAATATTCTCAATTGTTTTTTAAAGCGCGCTTTATTTGTTTTTGTTTTAATCCTTTGATTATAAAAACTAGTCAATGCTCACTTATTCATCAGTTATATTCATTGAAGGATTTTATTGCATGACTCAACCGCTCAAAGATATAAATTTTTGATAATGTTTGAAACTT
>JARJDT010006280.1:0-10476 GCA_030264655.1 Leptusa sp. GC000079
TATCGTGAAACTGAATCTATTTAATTATTAAGCAATATTTTGTTTAATATTTAAATGTTACTGTCCACTTTACGTTATTATTATTTAATTTATGTTATAAGCACAACGCGAAACGTGATTTTTCCTAAGAAAAATACAAATTAAATAAATTGTTGCTTAATGAACCAGTACTGCACAACACACACCGCGTCGCGGCGACACGGCCCCGGCGCATTCGTAGCGCACCTAACTTGACTTATCTCATTTTTTGCGGCGCGCTTCCTACCGACGCCGCACCTCACGACGACCAAGCATGTCCCGAAGCCGCACCTCAGCAGAAAGTTCAGTGTTCGACTATTGTGACGCTAGGGTGGAAAGTTGCATTAATCTGCGCGAGCGCCGGCAGGGCAGCGGAAACGCAGCGCCGGTAGTAAATGTTTAACACATCAATTATAAACAAGAAGAAATAACAAAAACAAATAAAATCTAATTATCTTTTTACTGTTTCAATAAATATTTTATTAAATAAATATTTATAATTATTTAATAATTATAGAAAAAGTACACAATAAACATGCTAATGTTTATTGAAATTTAAGTATTATCGTGATTAAGTCCCACAATAGTCCATTCCTATCAGAAATAATTGACAAAAATACCTATAACATCTGGTGGATAAACGAATTATATTTTTTCATTAGATAAATTTTGAAAATTGTATTGCTGGGTAAAAATTGTTTTTAGCCGAAATCATCCTGATTTCTGTTGCTGCTCTACATTATTTATGTAAGGGGTGCATACATAACGATTAAAAATTGTTTTCGACGGTCGTTTTCGTTTACCGGGCTTGCGGGCTCGTTTGGCTTGCTGGGGGCAGCAGCAGGCGGCAAGCGCGAGTGCGCAGCAAGGTCGCGCGCTTGCCTGCTCTACCGAGAATCGCAGGCAGAAATGGGTTATGTTCGATAGATTTTGTAATCGAGTCGAAAGGCAAAGTTGATAAAATACTTGTGCCGTGCCGATCCGCCGAAGGAATGACCGCGCGCGGTGTCCGTGCCGGAGGACACTCGAATAGAACCGCACCGTTTCGACGCGCGAATCACATTGCTTGCGCGTTTTTTTGAAAGCAGCTAAAACACACACAGTCGAGTACAACGGGCAGCACCTCGGGCAGTCCTAGTCGTCGGTCGGAAAACGAAAAATGTGTAGTAATAGTGTGTCAGCATTATCAGCGACATTATCAACCTTGATACACGTCGTGCGTCCGCGGCTGCCGCTTCGGTAGCGGCTGGGCGCAATAGAGTGCAGTAATGTCGCTACAACCAGCGAACTATTGGAACTATTTTAGTACGAATTGATTGCGGTGGGTCCTTTTGAAAGCGCGCCCGAATATCACGCTGAGTACGCGAACCTCGCACCGTGGCTGCCGCGCCGAGCCGACGAGGAGAGAGTCCAACTCGAGCTGCTGACGAGGCTGACGAACGTGCGGCACGGACGGACGGACGTAGCGCGCCGCGGAACGCACCGAAACGCCGACACCGACGAAACAACCGCCACGGACACCGACGCGAATAACCAAACCGACCAACCAAGCAACCCGTTGAAAGAGATCCCTTATATGACACACGGCTCCTCTTCAGCCGCTGCCGCCGACGATCACAACGGCCGCCCCACGTCCATCGCTTACCTCTTCCTACGCTTCTATCTAGTGCATTAGTGTACGGCGGTGTGTGCCACCGCTGTAATCGCAAAGGCGGTCAAAATTCCGCGCTCAATTTATAATTTTAGTGACAGTGATAGTGAGATGAGTTATAAGGACCGAGGTTCACCCATACTGCTCGAAAGTGGCTTAAAATCATTCCTGGGACATCCGGGACACAACTTCCCGCTAATTAATGGTAAGTGGCGAAAGCGATCATCTGCATCGTCTTTCATTTATGGCTTTAATGTGTGAAGCGGTGCCGGCGGCGGCGGCCTTGGCACGGTGTGCGCACGCTGCCGCCGCCGCCGCCTCCATGCAAGCGTGCACGGCTTCCACGATTGCCATGGAGACCGGAGTATAATCGAAAACAACCCCGCCCGCTATACAACATTCCAAGCATTTCCTTCGGCATTTTTCCTATAACTTGGCGCATATCTTCTTGTGCTATTGTCTTTGCATTCACAACTGTGAACTGGAACAACACGTGAAGTGTATAAGTTCAATTTGCGAATTAAATTACGCTTCGCTATGCAAACTTAATCGTCTTGTGTAGTGCTGCGTAAACTGATGGAAATCGTTTTGCATTGCATTCTCTAACCAACTATATAAGTTCAAGTTACAACCAAGAATCATTTAATAAATAAACAATTTGGGAGTAAATTGCTAGTCTCGCGGGTCACATGCTTTTATGCTGCTAAGCGCTATGTACGCATGTCTGGCCCTGGAAAATGTGACTGACTCTATGTGTGTTGTATGCATAGCATCGGTTATCGGTTTATCGCTAGAACTAGGTGTTTTCCTAAACGATGTAGCCGTGTAGAGTACTTACATGCTCCATACATATTTATTTAATATTCAAACGTACCCGGGTGGAGGTATTGTTAGGCCCTAGGCAAAATGTTTAAAATTGCGGATCTAGAATAAAATTCTTTTTAAAAAAATCTAAAAACGCAATGTTTATTTTTCTACTTGAATTAATATTTTTGATCCGTAAATACTATAGTATTTTTTTTGTTAAAAAAAAAATATTCGCCCATAGTTTTCCCACAAATAAATCCGGCCCTGGCCGTGCCTATTACTTATAAATGATATAGGTAGTTCAAAATTATCTATTCCTAAATTCATTGAATTCAAATAGATTATTGTATTAAAAAAATTTACGGAATGAAATATTTTCGTAAAAGTGTTTTTTTCAAGTATAAAAGTAGCGTAAAGACATCTTTTGCAGCTACTGGAAATTATAAAAAAGTTGATAATTGACTCAAATAAATAAAAATTAAAAAACTTAAAAACGCAATGTTTATTTTTTTTATTGTATTGATATATTTGGGTCGTAAATATAGTATTTTGTTTTATTTATAAAAAGTTATCCGCCCAAAGCAACTGCCTAGTAAGGATAAATCCGGCCCTGACCGTACCTATACCTATAAATATAGTTCAAAATTATCTATTTCTAAAGTAATTGAATTCAAATAAATTATTGTATTAAAAAAATTCACGGAATGAAATATTTTCGAAAAATGTTTTTTTCAAGTACAAAAGTAGCGTAAAGACATCTTTTGCAGCTACTGGAAATTATAAAAATGTTGATAATTGACTCAAATAAATAAAAATTAAAAAACTTAAAAACGCAATGTTTATTTTTTTATTGTATTGATATATTTGGGTCGTAAATATAGTTTTTTGTTTTGTTTGTAAAAATATTATCCGCCCAAAGCAACTGCCTAGTTGCCTAATGATAAATCCGGCCCTGACCGTACCTATAGCTATAAATATAGTTCAAAATTATCTATTTCTAAAGTCATTGAATTCAAATAGATTATTGAATTTAAAAAAATCTGATAATGAAGTATTTTTGTAAAAATAGTATTATAAAAGTAGCGTAAGGCGTAAACAGGCGCACATCTTTTGCATCTAATGGAAATTATAATTAAGTTGTTAAAATAATAGCTACGAAAACTCGTGTTTGGACTATTTTAGCGTCGAGGCTTGCTTGCAAGTGTGCGTCCGTTACCATACCGGTTATATTTTTACATCATTTATGACGTCCGAATTGCCGAATCTTCTCTCCACTTCTCTTCACTAGTGACATTAGTGTAGCATAGCCTACCCAGTGCCAGACTATACTACAGTACCGCATTTATAGATCATTTGGAAAAAAACTGTTTTAAAATACAAAACAATCCAACAAAATTTGATAACTTAGTGATAAAAAATAGTTAGTTGGATATGGATATCCATTTAAATTTAAATATATTTAAAATCTGCAGGTGTAGGTGTCAAATAAGTGCTTTCTGCTTTCTGTATCGATCCGGGATCGCCAAAACGCATTGGAGTGGACCCTCTGCATCCCATGTGGAAAAGTTCATCCGCGTTTCATTGGCAAACAACACACTGAGCGTGTTTGCACATGTGCATGCATCTATTGCGATTTGGCATTTAATTCTGCCGGTGTTGGTTTGCGTATGCATAGGGCACTTAGGCAGGTACTTTAAATATGACATTCGCGGCGAAAAAGGTTGGCTAGCGATCATAGAAACGGACATTCACAGGATCGGTGTATGTACCGCATTTTAGATGCTGTTCGTCATGTCACGCGAGTTTTGGTTTCGTCCTCACGAAAATTGAACGAATGTTCGAACACAAACGCCGTTGATGTGTTGAGAATAGCTCCGAATTACTAATGGCTAATGGGCACATGCACACGTTCGAATGCATGTGTGCCCCATCGAATGAGTCGCGCCTGCTGCTTGCTGCCGTTGCGGGCAATGCAGGAATACGACCGAACAAAAATAACGGACATAAGTTTCTAATAATATGCCTACAATATTTTTGTTATCTGTAACTTTTATTAGAATTTAGTGAGTTAAAATAACGACCGTTGCTTCTTGCTAGAAATATTTTAATCTGGTCTTTTCTTTTCTATTTATTTGTGCGGAAAATTCCATTGAGAGTGCAAATTGAATAAGTTCATACATGGAGTTTCTAAGATGGCTGATTAATTTGTTTTCGCATCTTTTTTATTATCATAAAAGATAAATCACGAGAATAAAATCACGTTTTGCTTTACAATCACATTATTGACATTACAGTCAACAAATTGACGGGGAAAATATTCAAAACAGAGTCTACATTTCATATTTAATTCACGTGCGTGTATTGTTTTGAAAATGTGTGTAGTTATCGTACTCCATAAATTAATTAAGTTAACTTGTATACAAATATTCATCAATAATTACCTCTTATGATCACAATCTTTGTTAAACACTAATTATAATAATTGACAAAATGTTGATACAACATGCAACATGACTTGGGTGTATCTAATTTTTGCGTGATTAGGAAGATAAAACCCATTAATTATAGAATGTTACTACTATTTATGTAGCCAATTAGGTTCGGGTATTATTTAATTTTAAATTAAGTTACACCGGCTATCGTTTTTGATAAGGTTGTAATTGTTGTAATTTTGATAAGGTGTAACAAATATTGTAAAAATATCTCTCATGTCGATGAATGCATTCAAAATTGTGCGATATTTACGCACATGGTATACAAGTACAAATAAATAATGAGCAACAAATTACTTAATGTTCACTCGTGTATAATAAATATCATTTGTAATTGTGTTTAGTGTGTGTGTGCATGTGCATGAGCATGCGTTCAATAAAAGTGTATTTATGTCATGTAGTCGTAGTACACATGACCATGCATTTCATATCTGTCTTTTACCTTTATTTATTTATACACTTATTTGATATTGCATATGAGATGGAAGGATGAAATGCTCCGGCGACATTTATCGCATTTCGTTTGAGTTTCAACTCGACATAGACGTTGATGAAACTGATGCGATAAATTTTGGAGACTACATGATGAGAGCACTTCAAATTCAATTTATTTATTTATTTGAATTATGAAAAATTAACACCTAAACTATACTACACACTATTATAACAATGCATATACGTGCATCTCGTCACAATCAAACAACAATTAAATACATTGTTGTTGATTGTGACGAGATGCATTGCTAATGTGTGTAAACTATACATATGTATATCAAATTTTTGTTTTTCATGCATGATTTTAAGAATATTTAAAAAATGTATAACGAATAGTTAGAGTTGTATTTAGTAAATGCATTTTGGTTATTTGCTATGAACTTTAATAAATAAATCGACATATTCAAATATTTGTTAAATTTACCTTATCAACTAAAAATGTAAAGTTAAAACTTTTAATACATTTAACCTTGACTTTAAACACGGTGTTTGTAGGATACATATATTTTAGTGCTTTTATACATAAATTATCTGTCAATGCATCTTTTTGCATGTGAATTTTGTAAAATGATTTATTTCGACGAAATCGTACATTTTCATATGGGCGTTTAATATAAGTTGTCGAATTAAATCATCGTTAACACGTAATCTCAGAATCTATATTGTCTTTTATTAGCCTGTTTATATTATCTATTTTGTTTCTCATAATCATGATAAATGCAGCAAGTATTTATATTTTATAGGTACTTGCATTTCGGTATTTCCAACGTTTCCATGTATATTACTATGGCTACAGCTATAACAGATTTCGAGATATTAACCGCAATGTGTGTCTAATTGTACAAATATATTGAATAAACCATGCATTCGCGCCTTTTGTATGCACTTCATACCTTTGCAACGTAAGTAAGTAGAAGTACCATCACAAATAAAACGTCATGCATGAATATTGTATGGAGAAACTGGATGTAAATTTTATTAAACAATTTGTGTTAAGTAAATTAATATTAGAAGTTGTACATGTCTATGAAATTTAAAAATTAAATCTACACTTTGATAAACGTAATTATTATATTAATGTAGTAATTTATATCATATTGATAAGTAGTAATAAACGATGCGCTGTTTATTTTGAGTTAATAATTTTGTTCTAATGTATATGTTTTCGGAATAGCGATTAAGAAAATTTTGAAGTTCGTATATGTATGTAGTGTTTTTAAGTTTGATGCAATACATGTTTATACTAGTAAATTAAGCGATGTAGATAAAATAAGCGAACTTAGGGGCAAAGATGATAAATTCGTATTTTCGTCAATGTTTCAGTGTGCGTTGTAATTTAATCAACAAGTACGGTTATTTTATTGGAACATAAAGATATCGATTAATAAAAAATAAACACTTTAATATAAATACGATGTGCTCCTGTTGCCATTTATTTAGTTAATTGATTTAGTGAATATACTGGACGTAGCAAGCTAGTCGTTTTGCCTTCAAGCCATACATTATCTCCAATTAGAGTGTTCAAGTACTTGCCAAAATTGATAGCATTGATAGCAAGCAATGATATAAATGGGAAATGTTTCATATATTCGAAGATATTGACTGCATTTAGAGACATTCCCTGATTAAAAGTATTTGTTTTAAATTGGTGTATTGAGAAATAATGGAGTGTCAAAAGTCACAACGCGGCATTGAACGCACATTAATTTTTATCTACTATTGAATATGTCAAATATAGCTTTAGTTAATCCTTGGTTTGATAATTTCATCTGAGATTTTCCATTATTTTGATCACAGGAAGCAAATTGATCCTCTACTTTTGTACATATGTATTATTTTAAACCAATTATAAAGCAGTTATAAATGTTAATGAAACAAATTGCAATTTTTGTAATTAAGCATCAAATGAATAACAACATTATAATAACTATGTAATTCAATTAGTTTTTTTAATAAAAGCAAATTTATTTTATGTTTTTAAATGCCAATAATATTAAATCATTTCAATTTTCAACTGAAATTAAATATCTCAGGAATTTATTTAAAATGAAAACAGTGTATTCTCTTTGTAAAATAACTCATAATAAGTTAGACTGAATACAAAAATACAATGTAATCATTTTTTAATGTTTATTTTACCTAGAGTAACAGTAACAACTCTAATTTTGCTATTTCACATGTTCTAACAATGTTTTATGTGTTTTGTCCATACACACACATCACATAATTTTCTAAACAGGGATAGCATGTCACATGACTCGTGCAAGCAGTTAGTAAATAGAGTCTAATTACACATCCCAGTAATGACCTTTACATTGAATACTGACTAGAAATTCTTTTTTATTGTATACAGCAGGCTGCACACATCAAATGCAATTTGTACACAAACAAATAATGTCAGAGTTAAACGGCAAATATGGGACAGATGAATGCATGTATGCATGTTCTTGCATCTTTAAAACAAATCAAATTTAACATTACAAAAATTCGACCAAGTTTGGTAGGCATTCTTAATGGTTATTGCAAAGCATTTGTCGTCTAATTACGTGCAATTTTAGAAACGCCAATTTTCGGTTAAATAATATGAATGCAATGTAATTGAATTTCAAGGACTCATTCAGGACACTATGTATACTGGTTGTAATGGATTCTATATGTATGTGAAAAATTACAAGTAGAAGAACATTTTAAATTGTTTTTATTTTCATAGCTCATAGGTATAGTATACATTTATGACAAGAAAGATATGTAATAAATGTCAAATAGATGCTCTTTCGATCAACACTACATATTCCCATAATTTTATTTTAGTATGGTTGGAAGACTCTAATTCGCTATTAATGGTAGTTTTCAAGATGTGCATTTTTAACTTGGATCATATTAGTCAGAAAAATACGCTCTTTCGATCAACATTACTTCGATAATTTCAGTATGATGGGAAGTGTCTTTATTTGCTATTAACCACTTCGGTGGCTGTTTTAACCCATATTCTCAGTTGTTCTTGCATGTTTCCATAATTTTAGTATACTGACAACACTGTTATATACTGTTAACTACTTTCGGTCGCTCTTAAGTTCCGACAGTTTTGTGGAGTTTCTACACAGTGTATTAATTGGAGAATACATTTTTAAAATCATTTATGAGTTTTGTAAATTTTAATTGGAACACGTGGAACTATCAACAGCCATCAGCAACCATTTAATTCAATCACATTCAGTAACCCAGATTATTATACCATTATTGCTAGTATTGGCTATGCGCTATAGTATACTTTGTAATTTATTGTCTTACCTCATATTTAAGTTGTCTGCGCAGTTTATATGTACATGAGTCGATGTCCTTTGATTATTACTCAATTCTTAACTAGATGAAAAAAGGATAAAAAATAATTCAGTTTATGTAGACCTCGCATAGTATAGTATTCCGAATGAGCTTATTCGTTTCTAACATTTGAAAATGAATAAGTTACGATAGTTGCTCTCTAAATGATCGAAGCAAATTGAAATTTTAAATAGATGAACTTACCTAAGGGATCTTTAAATAATACCAATGATTCGATATCATTTTATAAAATACCTACTATCTACCACGCATTTGTGAATTAGCCAATGTTCAAAGTCGACCGTTTTATCGAAGGTTAACCTCTCAATATTATGTATTTTAATTTTCAATCATTAGTAGTGATTCCGTTGATTTCGGCTACTGGCTTGATCTTTTTAAACACATGCATCCCGTC
Organism: Leptusa sp. GC000079; assembly: GCA_030264655.1. NCBI lineage: Eukaryota > Metazoa > Arthropoda > Insecta > Coleoptera > Staphylinidae > Leptusa > Leptusa sp. GC000079. The sequence continues at coordinate 9,200 of JARJDT010006280.1, forward strand.
CTGTCTTGGCTTCACGCTTCTCGCAAAAATACAGCTATCAACAAAAATGTATAGCAAATTGTCTATAAAAACATTGCTCTATGCTCCATAGTACAACTAATTCCCATATAATTCATATACATATTCTGATATGATACTCGACTCCTCGACTGAGTTACCAAAGCTTTTGGTATGTTGTTTTGTTTTTATAGCATAGTAAAAAGACGCCATATGCCATAAGCCCTATAACTCTCGTTAATATGTTATGTTTGAAAATAAATTTGCATTATTATTTATTACTATGCAACCTTTTTGTATGTGAATGACTTGTAATCTGAAGCGTGTATCGTTATCGACTATCGCTGATAGTTTTACAAAAGCGAATGCATCCCTGCTATAAAAATAAAATTTAGCCCAAACTATCATTCAAATGTTTATTTGATTTGCTGCTTATGTAGTATTTTATTCGAAATGAGATGAATAGCTATAGAATGTCAGGGACGTCTTTAAATTTTCTATATTAAGGCATAGTTTTTTATTACTAAATGAATTGGTATACTGCCTGATATAGCAGTGAACGGTTAATGGCAATTTATTCAACACTTCTTTTCGTACTTACCGATTCTAAATACTCGTCGAATCTTCAAAGATTTTTCTTCATTCGCGCTGATCTCCATAATTTAATTAAATATATTAATTAAATTCTTTTATTATTGGATACATCGAGTTAATTACAAATTAAATTTTAGTAAATAAAATTAATTAGTATTTCGAAAATTTCAGTCTTAATGAACAGATAAACTGAAAACTAAAATAAATTTCAAACATTAAATACAAATAAATCGAAAATGTTTGAATGTTAAAAATAAAAGACTCAAATAGCGCACAAAATGCATTGTTGTTTGGTCGCCGAGTGGTGTGAGAAGTTGAGAATGAGATAAGAAAGAGGACGGCCGAGATTAGGTCGCCGCGACGCATCTTTGGCTTGCTGCTTGTTTGCTTGCGTTTTCGTACTTACGTGCATACTGAAAATACTCATCGAATTTTCAATGATTTTTCTTCATTAGCGCGCAATAAATCAATTAATATATATATTTTTTTTATTATTGAATACACTAAATTGATTAAAAAAAAGTTTAATAAATAAACGTAATTTATAATTAGGAAATTTCAAAGTCCTTGTTGTAACCAATTATAAAATATGAGTAAAAGTAAGTAATATTAGATAGGTTTAGAGAGGATGTCGATAATAAAAGTAAATGTAGTTAGAAATATTAGAAATACCTAGAATAAGATAA